>RJWT010035605.1:0-13438 GCA_004365215.1 Cuniculus paca | reverse complement strand
AAAGAAAACTGACCCCGGAGGAGGCCTGCCAGGTTTAGCAAACAAAAGTACGGGATTCTCGGCCACATTTGACTTTGCGATAAACAATGCATAGTTCTTCTGGTGTATCATCAGTATGTCCCAAATATTGTGTGAGAATTACTGTTCATGTAAGTATGTCCCAAATCTTGCATGGGTCATACTAATATTAAAATACTGTACATGACTTATCTAAAATTAAAAGGTAACTGGGAACACTATCTTGGATCTAGTGATGCTCCCAGGTAGTGGAGCACTATCTCAGCTTCAGGACAAGGCTTGGATTCCTGCATACAGGCAGAACTTCCAAAGCTCCTTGAAACCCAGCTGAGACAAAATTGGTCACCTTGAAGCCAGAAGGAGAAGCTGTGCACCAGAGAAAGAGAGAGAGAGAGAGAGAGAGAGAGAGAGAGAGAGAGAATGAGAGAGAGAGAGAGAGAGAGAGAGCCATAGTCATTAAGTCAAAAGGAAAGCCAGAGCCGGCAGTAAATGTTGAGCAGGCTGGTGCCTACAGGGTCTGCAGGCACCCACCCTCCCAGAGCACCACAAGCAAACTTGACCCCTCCTCCAGCTCAGTTCCTTTAAAGAAAACCTCCAAATTCTAGCCCTCAGTGGCCACACTGTCCAAGCAGTGTATGGCAAAAGCAGCAGCATGGTGGGGCCAGTTCACATCACCACAGCCTCCACAAAGCCAATTGTCAAATTTCCAGGAACTTTGCAAGCTGAATGTTAAGCACAGTCCCTCATTCAAAGTTAAATTACGCTCACTTATAATTAAGTAAATTACATTAAAATCAAAGCTACTACAATTGGTTATCTATGTGCGAAAAGATGAAGGTGACCCCCCCCACCTCACACCATATGCAAAACTTAATTCAAAATGGATAACAGACCTAAGTGAAAACTACAAAACTCTGATGAAAAGACTTAAGATTAAATTTTGGATCACACTTTGGATTTAGCAACAGGTACTAATAATGGCTATGAAATCAAAAGCCCAATCAACAAAAGAAAAAAAATAGATAAATTTGATTCAAAATTAAAACTTTTGTGCCTCAAAGGACACTATCAAGAAAGTGAAAAGACACAGAATGGGAGAAAATGTTTGCAAATCATATATCTAATATATCCAGAATCTATGAAGAACTCCTATAACAAAAAAACAAACAATCCAATCTTAAAACGAGTAAAGGATTTGAACAGACATTTCTCCAAGGAAGACAAACGACTGTGCCCAGAGCACATCAGAAGATGCACAATACTGTTAGTCACTGGGGAAATGCAAATCAAAATTATAATGCAATGTGTCTTCACACTGACTGGCACAGCCACAGTAAGGATAATAAACTGAACATAACGAATGTTGCTAAGGATGTGGAGAAAATGAAATCTTAAACACTACTAATGGGGAAAAATGATGTAGCCACTCTGGAAAAGTTTGGCAGTGCCTCAAAAAGTTAAACCAGATATGCCCATAGTTCTGCTTGTAGTATATACCCAAATGAATTTAAAAAATGATATTCAGGTTTGCACACAAAAATGTGCTGAGAGTTGCTCTATTCAAAATAGTCAAAAGGTAGAAATGATGTAACCGTCCATCAGTGGATGAGTGGATTAGCAGCATGCAGAGTGATCAGACACTAAAGTACTACTCAGCCATAGAAAGGGATAAAGCACTGGCACAGGAATGAACCTTGAAAACATTATTCTTATGGTTAATACATTGTGTCAACTTGCACAGTTTAGAAGTTTAACTGAGAGACTCAGCAGGGAGCCAGGGTTCTTACTTTGTAAACATCCTCATCCTGTGCAAAGGAGGGCAAGGACATTTTGTGAGTGTTACACCCACCCTGAAGGTGGGGGGGGTGTTGCCTGTGTACAATTTGAGGGTAGAGAAGAGGCTTGCCTTTTGCTGTTTTGCTCTGGCTGCTGCCTTTAAGTGTTGCCCCAGTGCCATGCCACCCTGCTTTGAAGCCAGCTGATGGTGGACTGAAATCACCAAAAACTGTGAGCTAAATAAACCTTTTCTTCCCTAACTTTGGGTGTCAGGTGTTTGTCTCATTAACCAGAGAAAGTAACCAAGACAATTATGCTGAGCGGGAAAAAAAACAGACCCAAAAGGTTACATAGTGCATGATTCCATTTGCATAAAAAATCCTGGAATACGCAAACCTATGCAAGTAAAAAACGGATGATAGCAGTTGCCAGAAGGTGGGAAAGAATGAGGAATGAACATTTAATTTGAGTTCAGGATTTCCTTAAGGATAATGAAAGTTTTGGAACTAGATTAGAGGTGGTAGTTGCACAAAATTATGTGTGTACTAAATGCTACCAAATTGTGTACTTTAAAATAGTCAAAACAGTGAATTTAAGGTTCTGTGGGTTTTACCTCAATATAGAAAGACACTGTCTCAATACAAAACACAAAAATATTGTCATTCTTGAGTAAAAGTACTCAGGAGACAGAAAGGTAATTTAAGGCTTCTACAACAAAAGGTACCCTATTCTGGGTGACATGTTTATTTCTCATAGTATTGGAGGCTGAAAGTCTAAAATCAAGGTACCAGCAGATTGGGTGTCTGGTGACAGCCCAGCTCCTGGCTTATAGATGACACCTTTTTGCTATCTCCTACCACACAAGAGGCATAAAACTCTCTTGAGGCACTTTACAAGGGCACTAATCCAACTCACAAGGGCTCCCCCCTCATGACCTAATCACCTCCAGCTCCAAACACCATCATGTTGCAGGTGAGGATTTCAACGAATGAATTTGGCAGGGGCATACAACGTCCGTCCATAACGGATACTAAATGCCCCAGTGAGATCTCACCCCTCTCAGTGCGCTGGAGGTGGCTTCTATTGATGGTGTCCACGTGGTGGGATATTAGGGATAGCACGGGTCTCCACATCTCTCTCTCCTTTCAGCTTCAGAGTAGTTGTACAGCATTCACACGTGAACTGGCCACAATAGGTGTATTGACACCCCAGAAATTGGCAAATGCTACGAATCAGTTTTCTTGCAATCCTGAGAGCTGGTTTCAACATTGACCAGGAAACCTCTGGGTGGAGAGGAGGACAAGGGTGATTGGCTCCACTGTCTGTCCCTCCACAAACATCTGGCCAACATCATCAATCTCACAGCACCAGACCATCTGCAAGAGCCCCTGCCCTCAAGAAATCTGAGAGCTTATAGTTTTTGAAGAAAAGATCGATAGGCAGAAATCTCTAAAGAGAAATAGGTGGCTGCTAGAATACATCAGAACTGACGGAAATGGAAGATATGGACTCCCTTAGACTAGTTGAGGACCTTTGAGAACAGTCCCAGGGATGGCTGGCCTGACAGCCTGCCCCTACTCTGCCATCTGAGACTTGATTTCCTTGGCTCCAGGAACAGCATAATTAGAGCTGAGCTACGGGGAAGAACAGATGAAATAATTCATGTGGTGTGCCCAGTACAGGATAAGCACGTGCTTTCTCTGAGTTTTCAATAACACGCCATAATATTTTGAACTATTAACTAACGGTTCCTCCCCCACCCTATTTTCCTCCTACCCCTGTCTCCTCCCCCTTCAGTGAACACAGCAGGCTCCATTCACTGCCTCTGGGAAGGGAAGTCTCTGGTTGGGTTCCCACATTCCCCATCACATTTGGGAGAAGATCCTGGGAAACACTCAGAGGGGAGTGGGAAGGAAGGCCAGGCTGGAGGAAGCTGCAGAGACAGAGTCAAGACCTCTAAATCCCCAAACCCTGAGCCCTAAGAAGAGAAATCTGAGGAATCTCAGCCAGGTTTTTGAATCTCGGGTTCTGACAGTCCCCAGGAGGAGAGGAAGTGGATGAGTGGGGACCAGAAGGAAGGGAAGGGATACTTTCCACCTTGGCCTCCATGGGGAGTTGAGGGTGGGATGACTGGGACTCCATTCTTGGGAAGTCTGCAAAGAGTGTGGTCCGGAGAAAGCATCTACAGCCAAACTCAGGGCAGGGACAGAGCAGCCCCTGAAATGAATCCCAGAGCTCCCACAAAGGGCCCAAGATTGACCAGAAAACAGGTGAGAACTAAGGAAGACACTGCCTGAGAGAGTCTTAGCCGGAACTTTGTGCACAGCTAAGGACTAGTGTTGTATGCCTCTTGCAAACCTGAGCCCATCATCGGGCAGAGGTGTGGGAAGAAAAGGAGGCCAGAACTGGCTCTCCTGGGGTGGGAGGCTTGGGGCTTTGAAATACGAAGTCAGAGAAAAAGCATTAGGTACCTAACACACCTGCGACCACATCTGTTTCTCTCTGCAGCCTGCTTTGTGACTATAGCAAACCCAGCCCTGTTAGTAAGAGCTGATCCCTACAAGCTCACAGTTTCCTTCAGGGAATGGCACTTTTTGTCAGAAAACCTTCATGGGCCACAGCTAAATTTACTCTCTCTGAATCAAAGAAGGCAAGTTGTATTGATGGGGAATCCAAGAGACAAGGGTTAAGAAGACAAGGAAGGGTTCAGAACAACCATCTGGTCACCTAGACTCAGTGTCAAATACTCACCCTGTCACCATCCCAGACTCCACCACACAGAACTTGATGAATTCTTTTATTCTGCCAGGCATGCTCATCAGCCCCCCAGACCCCCCAGTCTGGTCATATTCGTTGGGGCAAATGTGCAACTTTATGAAGGAGAGGTGATCCAATAGGTGGGAGAAATATGAAGGAAAGAAATGGCAACTTCTAAAACTTTATCGTGAACAACTTCTAAGTGGGCCTGGGCAAAGAGAGATCGTTGAAATGCCACAAACAGGTTTCACAAATTCATAGTCAGGGTCCTGGAAGAAAGAGCGTGTTAAATGGCTTCACCCTTTTGGAAGGAGCTGGTTGCTGAGACACTGCTTTTGCTACAAGTTCCCCAAACTTCATCCATGCTGTGCACTGTCACAGGCTCTGCCCCTGAGTGAAGACCAGAGACTCTGACCTTCTCCCATCCCTGCATAGACCCATTTCACAGGAGTACCACTACTATTTTTTAAAAATTAGTGAATGTTAGTATTACAGAATGCTGGGGTTTGTTCTGGGAAGTTGGTGCATGCATTTAACATATCTTAGTCTTTTAGAATCCTGTTACACCCATCTTCGCTTCCTCCGAACTCCTACTGATCTCTTTCCCCATCTCTGAAAGTCTATCTTCTGGTTTCCTCTCATCTCTCAGACATTCATTCACTCATTCATTCATTTTTACCATTACTTCAAAAGGGAACTGTTATGGCTTGTATCTACATGTCCTCTGAAAGCCTCATGGTGCTTGTAGGTGGGGCTTCTCAGAGGTAGCTAGTTCTAGGGTGTACAGTACTGGGATTAGGGGTGTGTGGTACTGGATTAGTCCACTAATTGGTTCTGGCTGTGGATAATGGGAAGGCCCTCTCTTGGTGTGGTAGGATCACCCAGAGGCTTGTAGCCTGTACAGGACAAAAAGGAAAGGAATACTTGCTTTGCTGCCTCCTGTCTGCCCTGCCATGGACTGTTTCTCCTCTGTAACACCTCTCTGTCATGCCACCCTGCATTGGAGTTAGCCAACTATGGACTGAAACCTCTAGAAACTATGAGCTGAATAAACCTTTCCTCCTTTAACTTGTGGGTGTTTGGTATTGTGTCTCAGCAACAAGAAAAGTAACTACAACAGGAGTTATGTACACAAAGTACTTAACGACACTGAAGGGTATATTTAAAATGGTTAAAAGGTAAATGGTTAAGTGCATTTCATCACAATTTTTTAAAAGTTTGGGGGAAAAGAGTAGGTGGAAACCATCATTACACAATGAAGTAATGACTTACATTTTTACACACACATACCCAAAAAAAAAAAAAAAAAAACCACACAGTGGTATTTATAGCAGCTTTTTCATAATTGTGAAAACATAGAAGTGACGGAGATGTCCTTCATAGGCTGAATGGATAAACAAAGTTTGGTACATTCAGACAATGGAGTATTGTTCAGCAATAAAGAGAAATGAGATATCAAGCCACAAAAAGAAACAAAGGAATCTTAAATGCATGTCGCCAAGTGAAAGAAGCCAGGCTGAAAAGGCTGGGTACTGCGTGATTCCAACTCTGACATTCTAGAAAAGACAAAACTGTGAGATAATGAAAAAAAAATCAATGGTTGCCAAGGGGTAAAGGGGAGGGAAAGTGAATAGGAAGGACACGGATGATCTTCAGCACAGCGAAGCCATTCTGTATGCTACTGTTATGAGGATACACAGTCACTAAACTCTTATCAAAATTCATAAAATGAACCACAAAAAGAGTGGGCCCTTGCCAGGCATAGTGGTGTATGCCTGTAACCCCAGAAGTCTGGAAGGTTGAATAAGGAGGATTGCAAGTTGAGTTCAACCTGGCCAACTTAGTGACATATCCGTCTCAAAAAACAAAAAAGGCTAGGGATGCAGCCCAGTGTGAAGGCCCTGGGTTCAATTCCCTGTACCATATAAAAAAGTGGACCTTAATATAATGTATGAACTTCAGCTATGTGCCAATGTGCTCTTCAATTATAGCATGTGTACCACACTAATGCAAGATGTCAACAGTAGGAAAACTGTGGGAGAGAAGGTTAACATGGGGTATGAGAACTATGTCCTTTTTTTTTTTTAACTATGCACTTTTCCTTCTTTTTTAGAATAAAGCTAAAACTGCTCTAAAAGTTTGTCTATGCACGTCTAAAACCTTTTAAAAATCCAAACAAACTTTACAAACAAAAAAAGACATACACAATAAAATGTTCGTTCCCATCAGCAAAGAAACTCAAGGTATGTACCATGATGCCATATTTTGTCTAGGGGTAGGGGGTGGGGAGTAGGGACCAAAATAAACCCTTGTACTCAGGGGGGTTACTAAATCATTGCCAAAAAGGAGAAGATCAATTTTTCCAAGGGATCATTAAAATAAATATATAACTATTAAAATTTTAAAATATGCAACTGTAGACCACCATAATATGGTTTCATACTCTGGGAGACGTGTCTATAATTTGAGCTCTTAATCTGGGCAATTCTTCCCATCCAGCAAGAGCAGTCTGAGGGCCTTGAAGGATCTATACGAGGGTTGAGCTGTCTGGCTCTGAGCACTGCCTGCCCGTCCAGAAAGCTGCTCCACCACCTGTCAGGGTCAATTACACGTCAGCTTTCGCAATGGCTTCGCCCAAATTG
Source organism: Cuniculus paca (assembly GCA_004365215.1). Taxonomy (NCBI): domain Eukaryota; kingdom Metazoa; phylum Chordata; class Mammalia; order Rodentia; family Cuniculidae; genus Cuniculus; species Cuniculus paca. The sequence goes on along the minus strand of RJWT010035605.1, from coordinate 6,245 downwards.
ATTCCATTTGGTGATGAAATTATATTTTGCTTAAACAAATTAGGACAACTGAGCAGAACAGAGGAGAGTTTACAAACACACGATGCACAGAAGCCCGATCAAGACTATGCAGAACAGCGTCCCGTGCAATCACTTAATTTTCATGCACAAATGATACAGCTTCCCTGTAGATGGTCCATGGGTTGCAGGTATTTTGGGGGCAAAGCCTGGTGTCAGCGTGGGCCAGAATCTGGGAGAAGCTCAGCTGAAAGGTGAAAATCCTGGGTTCAAATCCAAGTTTTACCCTTGGGCCACTGCATGCCCTAACACGTTCCTTTAACTTCAGGGTTTTCAACTATGTAAAATGAAGGTAAACGCAGATTAAACAAACAGCCCCAGAAGCACTTCTTGTAGCAACCTAGGAGCAACCTGCTGAAAATTATTAATATACTTTTCTCTTCCCAAGCCAATCCATCTTGCTTTGATCAGTGTAAGGCTGATTCCTTGCTTAGTTCAAACCCATCTATGCTGCTGTCATCTTTGACTTCTCAGAAATACCCAAAGCTTTACACTGCAGAACCCCTCCACATGCAAACATAGTCACTGGATTCCAACTTCACAGGCTGGACAAAAAAAGAAACAGTGGTTTCCATGACTTGGCAAGAACCCTAGCAGTCAGCAGCAAGCAAAGGCATGAATACAGTAGGACGTAGGCCCTGCCTCCCTCCAATGGGCTTGGCCTCCGTGGCCTTCACATCGCTAGCACCTCTCTACAGAGCACCGCTCCAATGTCTGCAGAATTTGGGTTACAATGTGCGCCAAAAATGCAAGTCCCCAAATTGTCTGTTGATTAAACAAGGAGCTAAGGTAGAGCCCAACACTAAAGAAAAAACTGGCTGAGTTGGAAGTACTAGGAAATTCTGTTCATAGATTGCAAAAAAAAAATAAAAAATAGCATCTGCCAGGCATGGTGGTGCATGCCTGTAATCCTGGTAGGAGGCAAGTTCAAGGCCAGCCTGGGTTACATAGTGAGTTCAAGGCTAGTCAGAACTGCATAACAAGACCTTGTCTCAAAAACAAAACAAAACAAACCAACAATAACTAAAATCCCCAGCGTCTTCCTCTATCCCTGTTTCCACAGCCTCTACAAGGATTTTGGTTGTTCTTCCCATCAAGACCTGGAGACCAGTCAAGCAGGGTGGCACACACCTGTAATCCAAGGACCCCGGGAGGCTGAGGCAGGAGGATCAAAAGTTCAGGGCCAGCCCAGGCAATTTAGTGACCTAGCAAGATCTTGTCTCAAAAACAAATAAAAGAAAAACAAAAATGAGACCCCGAGACTTTTTCTGCACTCTTCAGCTCTGGGCAATACAAGTGGCATTAGTGATGATGTGCCTGGTCTCAAGATGCTTGTAGGAGTCTTTCCTGCCTCAGCAGGGAAGAATGGCCCCACTGGACAGTCAGAGGTCACGTGGATGCAAGCCAAGCCACCCATGGACACCATTCTGGTCTACCCAAGCCCTAACAGACCTGACAGCCAACCACAGCCACAGCAAGCCTAGCCAAGACAGGAAGAACCACTCAACCAAGGTCAGCCTCAATTTCCCTCCAATAGATTCATGAAATAAACAGTCATCATTTTAAGTCACTGTGTTTGGGGAATATTGTTAGACAGCAAGAGCCAGTTAAAAGAGTATGACTTTGAAATGATGCGCATCTGAAGGAATTTGAGGATGATTTTGGCAAGTGGGGATTTTCACCTTACCACCACCCCTCCCAGGCTAACACACCGCTTTCCCCAAGATGCACAGTGGTTGACTTTTCCCAAGATTCATTGCTCAAATGTATAATGACATCAGTGTTGAAAAAAGTCCCTATCAACGGGTCCCTCTGGCAATGGCATTGCACCTGCATTCCTCGATATCACAAAGTACTAACACACTGCATTGCAGTCCAGAGTTCCTCTAGCTTCCCTTCTACTGCCATTGCCAGTGTTCTAGCTTTGTTGTCAAGGACAAGCTTTGCATCTGCTGTTTTGTTTTTTGTTTTTTGTTTTTTGTTATTTGTTTTTTGTTTTTTGTGTTTTTGAGACAACATCTTGCCAAGTCACTAAGTAGTCTACAGAGTTCAAATTTGTCATCCCCCTGCCTCAGCCTCCCAGAGTGCTTGAATTCCTGGTGTGTACCAGCATCCTCACTTTGTATCTGCTGCTCTTTTTCTTCTGTTTTCTCAACCATTTGTTTGAAAAACCTGAATAGCTTGCTAATTTGCATTTTAATATAAAGCAAAATTATCTCCCTTTGTTTCTTGGGTCAGTTCAGCTCAAGCACTTTTTGCCACCCATTTTAGGATAAACTTTTTGCTGGAAAGCAAGAGAGAGAGAGAGAGAGAGAGAGAGAGAAAGAGAGAAAGCAGAGGTGTGGGCCTGTGGCACTGATGCCGCAGTGGAGCTCACAGTGGCCCAGAAAACGAGCAGCACAGTGTGGACACGTGCGTCCTGAACAGGTCACTGCGTAACACTTCCTGGGCTGTGCAAGTTAACAAAGAATTATGTTCGATTTAGTACAATATTTTTGAACAAAAACTAGTGTAACAGCAGACAAGAAATGGTGCAACACTCTTCAACAGGTCGTTAAATGGAATATGATGATACTACAAAAATAAGGCATGATTCCAATTTAGTTTCCGCTTATTGGAGATTCATTGGCTGATGAACTTTGATGCTTGCTGAGCACCTACTGTGAGCCAGCGGCTGTTTCGTGTTGGAGGTGACAGGGTCCTGTTTCACCTGGGACTGCAGGACTTGCTGGGCTGCAGGACTCTTTAAAACCAGGCAAGTCCAAAGCAAAATAGGGTGAGTCGATCTCCCTAGGACACCAGTAAATAAAGGAGTTTGCGTTATGAAACTGCATTCTAATTCAAGAGAGGGGCAAGTTTTTAAAAATAAATTACATAATGTATTGGAAGATGATATACATGGTGGGAAAAACAGAGCAGGGAAAGAGAGGACAGGAGATGGCAAAGGAATGTAGGAGAAGGGGCAGGAAGGAAGCAATAATGCAGCTTCAAATGGGTACACAGGCTTAGCCTCAAGAAGAAAGTGGTGGCACGCGAACAAACACAAGAACCAGCAATGGAATGAGCCATGCTGGTGCCTTAGAAGAGAGATTCAGGCGATGCACGGGCCAACAAAAACGACAGCCATCAAGGAAGGAGCCTGGCACGTTTGAGGCGCTGCACTGTGCTGCGTTCAGAGACAGCAGCAGCCTGCTCAGCAGTATCCTGCGATTCTTTCTAGACAAGTCTTTTATATCCCTGGGCTTTGTTTTCTCATCTGCAAAACAGAGAGAATGGTGTGCATGCATGAAGTAGCCTGAAATTATAGAAACCAGGGGCATCATACTTAGTTTAATGACAAGTAAGGGGCCAGTCTTGAGTGCTGTGTGCCTAAGTCTCCTCTATGGCCACTGGAGAAAGAAAAGCTCAGAGCTTTACTGCAGGCTGGAAGACAGGGCTAGCACAAAGGTGAGAGTTGTCATCCAGCACTGCCCTTCTTCCTTCCCTGAATGCCACACTGAAGGTGACCTTTCTGGCTGTCACAGACGCCAAAGCCAAATCTTTCCACTGTGGGTCTGGCCATGTTGGAGTTTACCACGATCCCTCACAGCTTATAATGCATAAAATAAAATGCTGCAAGACACCCCAATTCCCAATTGCCTGGCAGGTTATAAACAGATTTGTTTATGATGTGAAATAATGAAATTCAGAATACTGTATTGGCAAAGTTATTGTTTTATGTAATTATAATAATTAGCCAGGGAAATAACAAACAGAGTCAATGCTGAATTCAAAGGAAGGGCAGGGAAAGAAGCCCCCAGGACTGACATGACTCAGACTGCAGTAAGAGGAAGCTCTTTCATATCGAACTACCACTTTGGAAATGCCAGGCACGGATGGGTACTCTGCACACAAAAACAGTGTGTGCCTGTTAATTGATTGTCACCTTGATTGTTGAAAACTCCTGGGGAGGTGACTGGATTGTGAGGGATGAGTCCATAGCAGACTGGGCTTTTAGGAAGAGGGGCCTACATGGAGGAAACAGGTCATAGAGTATGACCTAGAGGACAATATCTGGTCTCTAGCCCCTTCCTCTTGGATTCTTTTGACCCACTCTGCTTCCTGACTACCATAGGTTGAGTAGCTTTCCTTCATCACACCTTTCCACTATCATGTTTCTGCCTTGGAGCCAGCAGACCATGAACCAAAACCCAGGAAACCATAAGCCAACTTATACCTCTCCTCCTTGAAATTTTGGGTGTCAAGTATTTTGTCCCAGCAGTGGAAAGCTGACTAATACACAGTGTGCACTAAATGCAACATGCAGATACATGTTATGGGGCAGTGGGTTTGTAATTAAAATATAGGCAGTTGGGACCCTTAGTGATGCTGAGAGGGGGCAAGCAAGCACCTCCTCAGTCCCTCCATCCCTACAGTTCCATCCTGCACCAAGTGCCAGTTTTTAATTAGGTAGTACAGACATACAGTAAAACACACAAAGTGTAAAGTTCTATGAATTTTGTCAAGCACGTACAATTGCACAGCCTCCACCATGAGACATAAAGGAGCGCTGTCACTCTCACATCTCCTCAAACTTTCTGTGATCAGCCCTTTGCTCACCCTTCAACCCCTTGTGACCACAGATCTCTTTTCTGTCCCTGTAGGTTTACCTTTTTCAGAATACCTTAAATGGACTCATAAACTCAACAGCATGTTCAATCCAGCTTCTTTGGCTTGGGACAATGCCTTTGGAATCCACTGAAGTTGCCTTATGCTTCAGCAATCCAGTCTTTTTTATTTCCAAGTATTATTCACATATATAAGTGTGCCACAATCTATTCACCTACTTCCCCTCCCGGCTGGGTGGGTATCAGAGTATGGGAGCAAAGACAGGCATTTCTTTCTGTCTCAGACAGCAAGGTATGGATGAAGGCCTAATGAGAACCAGAACTGCTACTCTCCTCAGGGAGCAATGAAGATGCAGGCCCTGGGTTCAACAGTGGCTGAGCAGGGAGCCCAGGCCTCAACCTACTCCTTTCTTCTGCCAATGTGGCATCAAAGGAGGGCATTGAAAACAAAAGGAGTGATATATCCTGACTCTCTCAAGAGAATATTCAAAACGTCCAAGTTGCAATAAAAAGTCACTAGTTACATCAAGAACCAAAAAGACCTCTATGTTAGTCAGCTTTCCATCACACTGACATAAACAACTTAAAGGAAGAAAGGCTTATTTTGGCTCACAGTTTCAGTGGTTTCAGTCCATGGTCAGCTGGCCCCATTGTTTGCAGGCTGAAGTAAGGCAGAACACCATGTCAGAAGGGCATGGAGGAGGAAAGCTGCTTATCTCATGCTGGCTAGGAAGCAGAGAGAGACCGAAACAGAGAGGAAGGGGACGAGAACCCACCAGGACATTCCCCCATGATCCACTCCCTTTAACAGATCCTCACTTCCTGTTTCTTCACCTCCCAATAATTTGATCAAATTATGGTCTCATCAATGAGTTACTCCACTGAAGCAGTTAGAGCCTTCATAGTCCAATAACTTCAAAAGCCCATCAGCTGGCAACCAAGCCTCTACCACAATGAGCTCTTGTGGAGTCCTTTTAGATAATAACCATAAAAACCTCAAACTGAATGGGAAAAATAACCCAAAAATGCCAACACCGAGATGTAAGATGCACCGGAATTATCTGAGAAATTTAACGTGGCCACCATAAACATGTTTTGATGAACACTTGCAACTATACTCAACACAAATGAAGAATAGACAGTCCAAAGGAGGAACAGAAAGTAAAAGATTAACCAAATGGAAATTTTAGAATGAAAAATACTGTAATTGTCATAGTACTTTCCTCATCACTGAGACAAAATACTTGATACCCACAATTTAAATGAGGAACGGTTTATTTTAGCTCATGGTTCACAGAGATTTCAGCTGATAGTCAGCTGGCTCTGAAGCAGAACAGTATGGCAGCGGGGTATCACAGAGGAGAACAGCTCATCAGATGCAGACAGGAAGCAGAAAGAATTAAGGGAGGAACTTCCAGGACACAGCCCCAGTGATACGCCTCCTCAGACCAAACTCCATCTCCTAACAGCAAGTCAGCTACAAGTCCCGGTAACCCACTCGCTCCAAAACCCATACCTATGAGCAAATGAGGGTCTTGAAGAACATCTCAATGGAAACCATAACAACCAAAAATTTTAAAA
>RJWT010035604.1:0-13431 GCA_004365215.1 Cuniculus paca | reverse complement strand
CTAACGCTGAGAGCTGCCCTACGTTAGACATCCACTTAACCTTCTAGCACCGTGGACTCAGAACAGTGCTCTATTCCAAGCTCCTGTCCCTGGATTGCAGCTTGGAAGGGACTGGAGGATTTCCTCCCTTCTCTGCCGTTCACCCTTTCTTTCCTTTGTTTTTATGATCCAGGCCCCTCTCTGGCCGGTTTCTAGCGGGGTCTTCCTTTCCTTAGCTTGGGCAGCTGCAGTCTGCCTTCTCGCCAGTAGAGGGCATCAAGAGACCGCTACCCCGTATAAGCCTAAGGTTTATGTCCAATTTTCCTTCCCATCAGGAGCAGGAAATGGGACAAAATGGCTTTTGGATGAAAATGGAGTTTTATTTCATTTTCCAGTTCTGCATATCTCCAGTGACATTCTTTGGGCAACAACTGAAGAACTAAACTGTTTTCCCCCTGCATGACACTCATAATTTGCGTTTAGCTTACTTTTCTCCTGTCTCCGTACCGTCTCCTACTCCATTTCCAGGAACAGTTTTTCCCTGTAATTATGTACTTGCTGGAATTATCTGTACCACTAAGTACCACCAAGCCGCAAGGGTCACCTCTTCACTCTCCTTAGTTCCCCGCCCCACCCAACCCTAAGCACACTTAACTCATTGCACTGCGAACAGGAAAAATGAAATCGTTTAGGAAAATGTCCTCCAGGGCGCTCAAAAGTCCTTGAATGCACTAAAAAGGGGTCTTTTGAATGATCGAGTGTTTGCGGAGCTGTAAAGTGGGCGTGGGGTGGGTCGCAGGAACTTCTGATTCTGCAGGATGTGTTCATGTTATTTACCATCTTCTATTATTAAAAACGTGAGAAGAAGGGGAAGGGAAAATCATTCGGGCCAATTATCTCTGGCTGCTGTGGAAAATTCAGAGACTAAAGCCGCCACAGCCAGAAACAATATTTTTCTACTGGTGCAGGTTCTCTGGAATATTCAGAGCCGTTAACTCTTGCAAATATGGTCTCAGTACCAAGAACTTCATATGCAGCCGAGACACAATAAGTCATCGTTTTAGGAGTAGGGGAAAATCAGGGAAAGGACTAAGATCAGTGTAATCGACCGATCCTACAGAGGTCCAAGGACCTGAGCTTACAAGGCCTGTGAGATCTCCTTTCCATTCTAATTGCCAACTGAAATAACCTATCAGGGGCGTTGTGTTTCCTTTTTAGGTCTGCGAGGTGATGAGGCTATAGACAGTTCTAATGGGAAACTGATACGCAGATTGGCATTTATAACCGTATTTCCTTTTTGGAGAAAAAGCCTGTGCGTGACCTCTTACCAATAGAGGGCACCCTCAGAGCATTTATTTTCTTTCGTAGACCATTTAAGAGTCAGAAAAAACAGGCCAACCTTGAGCAGATCTCTGGAGATGGGGCTTAGCAACTTAGGTTTGGAAACTCTGTGTGTGCGCTCAGAAAGCGTTCATCTCCGGAGGGTTTGCAGCAACCAGGCTCAGCGCCCCTTCCCCCGTAAGACTGCCATCCATCCCTTCCTGCACAGCCTCCTCTGGAAAGCTCACTGGTCAGGGACCTAAAGTATCCCCTTTGCCTTCCAGCTTCCCCTCCTCTGTATTCCAGAGCTTCGTGCAGACTCCAGGTTCACCGCAAGGCATGCTCATTAATGTGTCTTGCTGTGGGGTCTGCGGAGCACCTCTAAGCCTGGAGGGTGTCATCTGATTGTTAGCTTAGTGGCCCATTTATGTGAAGCATGTAATGAATGCCTGACAAGTGTTTCAGCTTTTGTGGACATACAGATGAATGCCAGTGATTGTAAATAGTAAATTGAAGGTATCATCACACATGAGTAAGGTTATTCAAGGAAATTTTATGTGTATAACTTAACTGTTTTTGCTTTTCCTGCCAAAGCATTTGAAAGAAGTGTCTTACATGCAAAGAGATCTACCTAGAGAGTATTGGACCAAGAACAGAGACATCTGGGTAGAATCCAAACTCTGCCACAGACCTCTTGTGTGACCTTGGGTAAGTCACGTATTGTCTCTGGTGGCTTCATGCATACCTCGAGGGGATCTTTTCAGATGTTTAATCAAGGTCTGCCTGGCACTAAGAATTTAACATTGTGTGAAGACGAGCTCACAGAAGGTGATATTTATTCTGAAGGGAAAAAGGGAAGGTAAGACAGGACAGCCCTATTTGGGTTTCCTCTGATCACAATATACAAGAGATATCCATACAAAGGTGATACCAAGGAGAATGGGGTGGGGGAAGAAAAGGCCACCTAGCTTTTGGAAATAATCAAATGAATGTTGCCCCCACACCTCATAACTAATTCACTGTTTAAAATATTTCGTACAATATTAAATCCAACTTTTCCTTCTAACTGAGTTAGGCTGTGTAGATACAGTCTCTGTCACTCATTTTTTGGTAAACACCCTTGGCCATTTTGTTAACTAAGACTGTTGCCAGAGATACTCCGAGAGGTCCTTTTGAGGAGGGGCTGTTGACCCATAACCCACCCCTCAGCCTGAAAGCTGAGCTCTCCCCAAAGCCCTAGAGAGGAAAGTGAAACAGAAAAGAAAGTCTGATCTAAAAACAACAAAACCTGACAAATCCTCCGCAGAGATCTCCAAACTCCAAGGCTATCTGGCAAAAGGTCATTTGGATGGATTGCTTGTAAAGAGGATAGGAACACAATTTGGCTTTCTAGAGATTGCCTGAGGTGGCGAAGATGAAGATAATAAATCAGTCCAGCCGAGGGCTATGGAAGCAGTGTGTGCTCCAGGGGCCCAGAGCCACGCAGACTTCTCTCCCGTCTCCACCATTTACAGACTAAGGCTTGGGATCCTCCTTTGGCAATTGGAGTCTTAGTGGACTCACGAGGTTTTCCTTTGAGCATTTGGGATGGGAGTCTAAGAGATCATCAAGCTGACTGATGCAGATGGCTCCAAAGGCTGTTAAAAATACAGGAAAGCAGGAAGAATTGCTTGGATATAGAACTTCTTTGGGTATTGTCCAGGGGAGAAAGTAAATGAAAATATTTTTAATCCTTTTTTGGTAGGCAAGTTCAACATCATATCCAGGCAACCAGACACAGGGAATAAAGTAGAGATATCCTATTCAGCCCTAACAAATGATGATCTAATTTTTCTGCTCCCCACCAATACTATAGTTTAGATCTTTTGGGCTTGCAGATTTCATTTGTATCTCCTTCCAACTCGCCTTTCTGAAGCAGCCTATCTTCTTAATCAATGCTGTCTGCGTCAGCTTTTGCTGGATCTCTGTAGTTCACAGATGGAAGATCAAACAGGCCTCTCAAGGACCTGCTCAGTTCCAATACTGCTGGCCTTGTGCTTTTCTCCAGCTCATCTGCCCCAAGCCTGAGCATCTCAGGGCTCTTTACAGGGTGATGGTTGCTTGGAATCCATGCCGTCCCTTCTCTATATGTGCACACCCAGGAACTCCTCAATACTTGCTCCCGATGTCACTTGTTTCTGAAGTTTTTGCATCTTCCCAATCCAAAGGCTTTTGATACTGCCTCACACTATCTTAACCTTGTATGTACATTCATGAGTCTCCATTTAAATTTTCACTTCTCTTTATCTGACTAAATTTATTATTGCTCCATATGATCCTAACTCCCACCCCTTTGACCTATGTTTTAAAATGAATATTGGTGGAATCGATGATCTCTTGTTACTTAACTTTTGGCTTTGATAAAATGAGAATGTTATTACATATGGACTGATCCTTTGAATGAAATAAATGTCAAAAAAAAAAAGCTATGGCTTTTTTTTCTTTTTCTTTTCCTTTTTTTTTTTTTTTCATTCTAAACCTAACTCTTTTTTGGCAGGAGGTTTTAAGCACTTTTTAATTTTTTGTTTTGAGACAGAGTCTCGCTAAGACGCTAAGTTGCCCAGTCTGAGCTTGAATTTGTGACCCAGGGTGCTGGGATTATAAGAATGTGCTACCATGCCTGGTTATTTGTTTTGTATAGACTCCTTTTATTCCATTTTATCATCAATACACAGTCACTGTTTTCCATAAACAAGGAGCTGTAGTAGATATAATTGTTTAAGAAAGGGAATGTGACCATAATAATAAATGAAGAGGGCACAATAGTCCGGAACAAGATCTAAGGAGGAGCTAAACAAACTGGACAATGGAAAGATGAAGTCAAGGATAAGGAGATAACATTCATGAGGATATTTACCATCGTGTAGAAGAAAACATTTCTTGTGCGGGAATAGATTATTCATGTGTAAACTAACTGTCACTTATGTGAGTGAGCCCAAGTCCTCTTTTTTAGAGTCAGCCTAAATTTTAAAATTCACATAAGATATTATTATGGAAACATCACCCTAGTGAGGTTTTGTGGCATTTATATGACTTTGTCCATGTCCCAGTGTGCTTCCTAAGTATTGCTTTTGTTTGCTTTTATTACCTTCTTCTCTTTCACTGGAATTTTGCTGTAACTGAGGAACTATTTAGCACGACTCTGTAGAGATGGCACCTTAAAACTCAATATTAGTTATTGTTGTCTTAAATTTCATCAGCCATTTCCTATGCAGGGAATATTTTTCTGGTTTCATGGAGGCCTGTCCTTCCTTTCTGTAGTTCATATCTTCTACTTATCTCTCTTCACTTCACATCATCTTCATGTGGTTGCTTGCTGAGGTTCATTTAACTGTGCAGAGAAATTCACTTTAAATTTTTTCATATCCTGCCAGAGTCCGTCCTGCAGTGGAGTATTTGCAGTGAGACTGAACATGAGGGATTACTTTTTTTAATGAACAGCATCTCCTCTGATCGGATGCTACCCTGCATGTGCATCAGAGACAGTAATCTGCTCTTGCTTATGGTAGCAGTTGTCTTCTTCTGGAGATACATACAAGTGCTAGCCTCAGAACCCAACACGCTGCTAGAGTAAAACACAACATGTGACATCTCAGAATGTCTGACCCGCAAGGAATATTAGAACTGAGACAAATAGAATATGTCCATGCATTTTTTTCCTTTCTCCTTGGTGTATACATTTTCAACAGCTTATCCTCATGATGTGAAATCCAGATGTGTGAAAGCTTCATGGTAAACTATTCTGGTGGTATGAACATCAGACATGGTCCAAGAAAGACTTCAGACAGCTCCATTCTTCTTTGTCTAAAATGCTGTAAGTTACCCCTGTTTAATGTTTTATTTTTAGTGGAATTAAACTTGAATGTTTTATCATTCCATATATTCAGCTTTGATTATAATAATGGTCCTGTTCAACAGATCACTTGAAATATACAGTTGGTAGTGGTCAAATATGGTTTGTAGCAAAGGCACACTTACAATTGGCCAACTTGTTTTATCATTCCTCAGGAATGATAAAAGTGGTAACAAGAGCTTTCATAAATTGAATGTTCCTGTGTAGCAAGGATTCTTCTAAATGCTTCCTGTGTTATAGCTGATTTCTCACAGCCTGTGAGGAAGGTTCAGTTAGCAGCCCCATTGTACAGTCAAGGAAACTGAGACACAAAAAGTTTAACATGTCCAAAGAAATTCACAGTAGCCCATAGTCTGCTGGGTAGCATGTGGTCTGTTGGGTTGCTGTTTACCTATGGGTCTCATGCTAGGTTTTCCCTTTTTCAAAAAATGTGGAAAGGAGAAAAGTCGAGAGAGAAGTGAGCACACTGGTAAAGACTGGAACTCTCATCAACTGATGCTCATTTGTTGGAACACCTGCTTCCCCTTTTCCCTAAGGTGTTGGAGTTTCAGTTTTTGCAGGATAGGGTACATTTTTCAGCTCTCTGGAGAAGATCCACAAATGGAAGCCATGATACTTTGATGGCTCTGATTAGTATGCTCCTGGGAACATTTTGCCATTGTTTTCAGAAAAAGACTATTATGCATTAACCTGTGCTTGATTCAAGAATGTAATTGGACATTACAATGAAAACCTCTATTGCCAATACCCCTGTTGAGACTTAAGATGCAGTAAATCATTCTAATTGTACAGTAAAACATGTGCTTTATAGAGACTGGTCCTGATATGAGACAAAATTTCTCTATGTGCAACTCGTTTTTAGTTATCTGAAGCTCTCAGAAGGCATGCCACTTCCCTGTCTGATCAAGCTATGCATGAATTCAGAACAAAGGGGGAAAAAGCAATTGAAAATATTTCTTCATTATGGTTTTTTTTTCCCTCTTTCTTTCTGTCTGTCTGCCTGTCTTTTTTGAGACAGGGTCTCACTATGCCATTCAGGCTGGTCTTGAGCTCACTTTGTAGCCCAGGCTGGTCTCGAACTCACAAGGATCCTCCTGTCTCAGCCTGCCAAGTGCCGGGATTACAGGCATGTGCCACCACGCCCAGCTCCATTATGGTTTTCTGTCAGGCTCAAAAGAGTTAATATAACCAAGATCTTTTTGATGATATTAGAAATTGACAGACATGCAACTGTGACCCAAAGGAGACTAGAAATGGAAAGCCATGAACAGCCCAGAAATCACACTTTCTCCATTTTCTGTTACCACTGTTCTTTGCAAATGTTCTTCATTTTACAGTATTTACAAATAAGCTATTTTTTACTCATCTCCTCCCAACACAAGGCTGTATCCCACTTCCCAAGTTTATATAGTTTCCATATAAGTGAACCCATATTGAGATTTCACTCTCTTAATCACAGTTGTAAATTTCCAAGGAGGGGCCCTGATTGGTTAAGTTTGGTTCTGTTGCTCAGCCACTATCCAATCAGCAGCATCCTAAGCAATGGTGCTTAGTAACTGAAACATGGCTTCCAGAGTCCTATTCCTGTGGTCCAGGGGGTCAGAGAAGAGAGTTGTTTTCAGAAAGGAGGGATTTGTGGGCTGGGCAAACACCACAAAGGCCTCTTCTATTCCCATGTAACTAGGTCTCTGTTTAAACTAGCTCTTAGAAATTCAAGGACTATGTTGAATTCAAGAACAGTGTTCCTTCTATTTAGCTAGGCGTATTTAAAGACTACATCATTGGAGTATGTAATTAGGGCAACAAATTTTAAAATCTGCCTGAATAAACCTAAATGTTAATTTGAGTCTTTTGTAAATCAACAAATATAACGGGTCCCAAAGCCAAATGAAAGTATTTTGGATTATTTTCAATACCACACCCTTAATTTATAGGGATAACTGAGATGCATCCAATCTTTTAGTCTTGCTGATATTTAAGAGTTAGCTTAAATTAAACTACCACATTTTCTGCTGTAATTGATGGTTAATCCTTGGATACTCTAGGGCTTTCAAAAGCTTGCATATAATTATATAAATCAATTTGGAGGGTGCATGAGCAGAGAAAGAAATAAATCTTGCTATTTTCCTAATGTATTTTTTACGTTCTCCCAAGACTCAAAAGAAACTTGAGAGGTAATCCCATCTAATCCTCTCATTTTACAGATAAAACATGAAACAGAGAAAGAAAGTTGTTAGTTTATTGTCCAAAAGGCACACCACTGGCAGATCTAGAACTAAAATCCTAGATTCCAATCTTCTCCTTATTTTGTCCTGTTGTTAATGGTAGAATACACAAAACATGTGATGCCATTGCTAGGTAGTTATATTTTCACCAATTTTTAGATTGCTTTTTTCCGGCATCTGAACTTATTTAGTCTAATTTTGTTTTCAGGCCCTGAGTATGAATTCTTCAGATAATTTTTTGGCTAATTCAACTCACCTATAGCAATAACTTAGCACATGTAATTAAGTAGTAGAGAAAAAATTGTGCTATTGTATTTGCAGAGAAATAGGTTCATGTCTTTTTAATTGCAGACAGAAAAACAGCTTTGCTACTTGGAATAAGTCTTTTCTTGTCTTCAAATTGCTAAGACATTCATAAGAACAAATTTCCACAATTATGATTTTTTGTGTTGGAACCTGAAAATACATGACCCTAAATGCTTTTTGATCTTTGTTTGCCCTACTGCATGAAGGCAGACCCCTAGAACCGTGCTTTAGATTAGAAAATAAATAAAAACTAGTTCATAGATTTGAGTACGATATTCATTTAATCTGTCATTTTTCATTGTTCACAACCAACCAAGAGGAAATATTACTAAATAGATTTTACTGATCCAAAAATGGCTATTGTAAATTCCAATATGCGCTCTCAATTCCAAATAATTTGAGAAACAAAGCACGATGGTAAACAGGAAAGTGGAAAAAAGAGGAGCAAATGCAATGTGCCAATCTCTTTTGACCAAATGGTCTGAGGTTAGAGTTCTGAATTCCTGGACTGTAATTTGTCTGAGTTCTAAATATATGTTACATTAATTTGCTTTTTGTCAGAATAAATGGTTTGATTTTCAAATGGACCTTTATTTTTAATTCCAAGAGTTAGTTTCCAAAAATAAGCCAAAGAACTTTTAGAGAAGACAGATCCTGGCAATTATAATTCTTTTACACTTTAATTGAAACTGTTATCAAAGAAAAATAATTATATTGTAAAGGAATCAAACAGAACTACAGAGAGTCTATTCTCTTACACTGAGATGTGCTCCCAGAAGTAGAAACTTTCATATCTTATCTGATTCTTCTAAATTTGCCTCCATATGTCTAAATATACTGAAAATGTCTTTTCTTTTTCAATTTTAGAAATTTCATTTGACCTTCTTTAGACAGCACTTTTTAAACCCCTGCACTGCAGCTATAATAGTATTTGCATGGCCATACTATCATTAACCTTAAATTTTGGTTTATTCAAAAATTGTGATCTCAGGAAGGTACAGATAGCAGAACAGTGTGTTATGTGCATAATAGAGACTCTAGAAAAAACAGATCTAAATCATTTTCTTCTGTCCTCAGTGGATGAGGTAATAGGGTAAGCACTCTACTACTGAACTACATTCCTAACCCTAATGTATACATATATTTTAAAATAAAAAATACAGTTGTCTAGTAATCTTTGGAACAACTTTTTGTTTTTCTCATCATTAATTGTTGCTTTAGTTTTTGGTTTACCATTTTTTCTCACGTATCTCTCATTGATGCATTCTGACTCATTGCCAGAGTTGTATAATATGTCACATTTTAGGTAGTCTATCAGTTCTGTTTTGTGTTTCCCACCTTGGTGTTGCCCTTGTTGGAAGTGTCTATATCCATAGAAAAATTTTTCCAAGTTTCTAGGCTTGACAGTCAGCTAATCTCCTGAGATTTCTCTTTACTTTCATTCTGGAAATTTTCTTCTTTTTTTGTGTGAGATTCTGATTCCCTTTTTTGGGCAGATGTCTCAATTTAGAAAGTATATTTTTCAATTGTTCGTTGAGAAAGGATATTTGACAGTTATAAATTTGGTGACAGTAGTTTATTTATCTGAAAGCATTTTTATTCTACCCTCTTACAAGGCTGATAGTGAGTATGTGCATGTGTGTGTGTATGTGTATATATAGAGTTCTCTGTGGAGTCTTCTTACTTCTCTGAATCTTGAATACATTGGTTCTGTGTCTTTAACTTCAAGTATTCCTATAAAGAAGCCTATGATTCACAACATTTTACATGCACTCTTTTCTCCTGAATTTGAATTTCATAATAATGTTAATTGTTAAAAAATTACTGTTAGTGGGCATGGTGGCACTCATTTGCAATCCCAAGCACTCTGGGACATTGAGACAGGAGGATCACAAGTTCAAGCCCAGCTTTATCTCTTAAAATAAAAAATGAAAAGGATCTGGGATGCAGCTCAGTGAAAAGGCCCTGGCTTCAATCCCTGGTACTACCTCCCCACCCCCAAGTCCATTGTGCTTGGCATTTCAATGGGATATTTTTATCTGGAGACTTTTATTTGCCATTGCCAGGGTATTTTTTTTCTTATTTCTCAGATAAACTTCTTTCCTCCAAGGTGTTTTAAATTTCTGTGGCTGGAGGTAGCTTGCTAACTTCATTTTAAGGAGAATGTGCATGGAATCATGGATTTGACTGATTTTGGGGGAGAGTTTCCAAAAGTTCTGAGCCCCCTGATTTCTCCAGGGGGAGTCCTCCCAGCTGCTGACTGGTTATAAGACTGGCTGCCAGTGTCAGGGGGGCAACTGAAAGAAGGAAGATGAGAACTAGCTTCATCTTTTTGGGGTAGTAAATGTCCCAGTTTTTGCTTAACTGAGGTAGCAGCAGTTAACTAATCTGCAGAACGGTGGAGGAATTTAGGGTAATAAATCTCTCCTTAATTACTCCTGCAACCCCATCCTTCACTTTTGCCTTCAAAGAAGCCTGGCATGGCAGTATTCTGAGTCTGTCTGGGGTTCTGTGGAATGAGGAGTTTTCATCTTTTTCCTTTGGTTATCTAGATTTACACTACACCATTCAAGTCACTTACTACTTAAGCACCCTTCTTTGTAAATTCTCATACTTTGCTGATACCTTCTATATACTTTTATCATCTCTATCACTCTCTTTATTCTTGTGTGTATATAGATTTTAACCAGATCAAATTAATTCCTTTTCTTTTCTGTGGAGGAATGTTTTCGGGAGAGAAGACCACTATATATGTTTTCTTACTTGCTTATGATCCTTATTGATCCTTTTACCTTTGATTTCAACAGTCTATTTTGTCAGGCTGATCACTGATGTTAAATGCAAAATGTAAAAGCAAACGACTAATGATAGAAATACTGTACCTGTCTGCTGAACTTGGTTTTCTAATTTGAAATTCTTTGTAGTTTCTCTTGTTTCTTGCAGGTTGTCACAAAAAATGCAAAATCAGGAGAGAAGGCCATTGTTGGATGCAATCAAAAATTGAAATAAAAATGTGTGAAGTAGAATCGTGTATGTAAGGAAGTGTGATGGTTTGTGTCTAGGTGCCCCTCACCTAGCCTCTTGCAGGCATGGAGGTTGCTGAATCTATCATTTCTGATAGGTTCATTGCCTAGCACTGGGCTTAGTGACGGGTTTAGCACTGGGATTATTGGTGTGAGTGCTGTACCCGTCCAGGGGTGGAGCCTGCATACTATATCAGGGAGGGAAGAAGACCTGTTTTCTCTTGCTCTCTTTTGCTGCTTTTTTGCCCTGTTTGCTCTTGTTGCTTGCAAGCTGCCATGAATAGCTGACCCCTCAGCCATTGCACCCTGCCTTGGAGCCAGCTGGATATAGACTGAAACCTCTAAACTGTAATAAATAAACC
This sequence comes from Cuniculus paca, assembly GCA_004365215.1. Taxonomy (NCBI): domain Eukaryota; kingdom Metazoa; phylum Chordata; class Mammalia; order Rodentia; family Cuniculidae; genus Cuniculus; species Cuniculus paca. The sequence goes on along the minus strand of RJWT010035604.1, from coordinate 2,324 downwards.
TTTCCATCTTTCATTTTGGGCATCAGGTATTTTGTCTCCGCAATGAGAGAAAAGTAACTAAGACAGAAAGTATTTAATCTCATTAAATAAAAATATTGGATTGAGGTTCAAAAAGCTGATTAAATAAGCTTAGGATGTGAACTCTTGGCAGTTCCTAGGAAAATAAGTTGATTAGTTAAAAGCCACATATGTTATTGTCAGTGTTGTTACAAAAGTACAAATACTTATAGGTAGTATTTTATAAGTATATTATTTAAATTTCAAAGAACCTGATCAAATCTACAGTTTTGTGTTCACTTCTGAGTACACTGTTTTTGAAGCACGAATTTAAGAAAATGTATGTCCAAACAAAAGCACTAGTATGGTAGCCACTTCGGGGAACATGTCCCAGGAGGAATGATTAGTTCCACTACATGCAGCCTGAATAAGGGGTAACCTAATAGCTCTAAAATATGTGAAGGGAGTAAAAGAGGGAGCAAATTGATTTATCTTCACCCTAAAGGTGAAAACTAAGATGGGTCTAATGATTTGTGTTTAACAGGAGAGCTCTTTATCAGTGCAAAGAGCTACAAGACCATTTTTTGGTTCCAAACTCCTTAGTCTTGCTTTGGGATGTTAAGATGGGTTCCTCTCGGTGGTAGCCTTAGGTTTCATGTCATCATTCTTGGCTTTATAAAGCCCACGATGAGGAACCTTATTTCTAGCATCTGTAAGATAGTTCAAATTCTACCTCAGCAGATGTTTGAGTGCTAGGTCACTGATACTTGGAATGAAGGGGTCTAGAAGACAGGGAAAGTCCTTTCCTTTTAAGAGAAAATATTAAATTAATAATATAATACTTTCCTAGCCGTGTCTCCTTACTCTACCACTCTACCATTTGACTACTACTCATGATGTGTCAACTTGAATTGGTTAAGAAATGCCTAGTAAATTAATAGTGGGTGCCTCTGGTTTGTAGCCTGGATGGAAAAAAGGGAAAGAGGAGGGAATTTTTCCTGCTCTGAAGGGTCTTCCTGAGCAGGTTCATCCTTTGCTGCCATTGCTTGTGGGCATTGTTTTCCAAGTCTCCAGTGTCTTCACCCTTCCAGTGCAAACTTGCACCAGTGACCGCTGTTGAGTTTGCAGGCCTGCAGACTTTCAACGGGCACTTCATCCTTGGGCCCTTGGTTCTACGGTTTCCATCTTCTTGGCCTAAGGAGATATTGGACTTCTAGTGTGCAGACATCCACTGGGGCTCTCCTGCCTCTGATCCTGTAAGACAACCTAATAAATCTCCTTGCATATTATGTATATATGTATTCATTTCTTTCTGTTTTTATAGGGAATCCCAATGCAATATCATATGCCCCCTTTTTTGGTTTTGTTTTATTTCAGTGAGACTGTAAGCTCCATGATAGCAGAGACTTCATTTTCTCTACTGCCATACCCCAGTGTCTAGAAAAGTGCCTGGAATGTGGTGAATGCTTAACAAGTGTTTGTCAGATGAGCGAATGTTGAATGAGAGTGGTATACAAGGAAGACAAAGGTTCAAGAAAACCTCACTACCTGGAATATATCCCCGAATGTGGTCTTTCAAACTACTCACATCAGAATCAACCATTTCGGGTAAAGATTGTATAACATGCAGAGTTTGGATCGCTTTCCCTTATCTACCAGTGTTGAACTTTTAGAATGAGATCTGGGAATTAAACATTTAACAACCTTTCCAGATAATTTGCAGTTGGTGAACTATTGGTTTGGGTTTAATAAAGACTGAAAAGAACTAATGACTTCAGTGAAACTCTGAAAAATGAGTGTGTATGTGTGTGTGTATGCACACACATTCACATATATACATGTGAATTTGGATGTAGCATTAGAACTACGGGGTTAACATTTCCAGGAGAGGAGTTGACACAAGTTCTCTATAGAAAGGGACTATGTCAGGAAGTGCTTTTTAGCAGAAGCATGACACAATTAGGCCTATAATTTTATAAAGATTACTCTGACTATAGGGGGGTGGTTTCATTTGTGTAAAATCTCCTGCCTTGTTGCTGAAAGGTTCCATATATAGAGAAGAAAGTGTGTTTTGGGATCAAATAAACCAGTACAGACTTTATTAGCCCTGTAACTGAGTAAAAGTACATAACTTCTTGTAGCTTTATTTTTCTCACATGTAAAATGGGGGCAGAGATACATTTCTTACTGATTCTTTGGGAAGGATCGAGTGGTTTAGTTTGTGTAAAATACTGGACACGTAACAGAGTTTGGAATGATGTTAGCATTTCATGCCTCTTCCTCAGGGTTCTACCTAGCATGCTGCTGAGTTGTGAGGCACAGGCTTA
>RJWT010035603.1:0-13429 GCA_004365215.1 Cuniculus paca | reverse complement strand
AGTGAACGTGTTAAAGGTACTAGAGAAAAGACGGCACATACGAGAGAACGACAGGCCTAGGGTGTGTTCTCCTCTGTAGCAATGGACTCCCTCAGAAAGTGCAATAATACGGCCCTAGGAACACAGTGGGATTTTTATTCAAGATCGAGGGTGATCAGTGGTCTCCGAGGGTAGTGAGGGTCCTGTTCATAGACCCGCACTGCAGGGGCAATTGAAAGCCAGTGGAGCCCACACGAGGGACGGAAGGCAGCAATCAGCAAGAAGTGGGGTAGCGAATCCAACTACAGAGCTAATGACAAAGCCTCATCACACATTTTGCTGACTGTGAGCAAAAGCAAACCACCTGGGGTTAAAGTCAAATCCATGCTAGCGTGGAAGACAGGAAGGGAACAGACTGAAGTTAGTATGGTTACAGATTAGCAAAGCATTTCTGTTTTTAGGCAAATAATGATGTATCAGTTAATTTCTAATTATGTTTTTGCTTACTGCTAGAAGGAGGGAGATGCTAATGCCTACCTTCTTGTGAGAATTAAATGAATACACCAAAAGCACTCAGAGCAATCACTTTTGAGATAGCAGATGTTCCATTTATAATTTGACTGTTTTTATTAAAACTGTTCTTATTTAGACTTTAAGACTAGAAAATTTTTACTGACTACTTAGCAGTCTCTGATAATTGGACCTGCATGTTCCTCCAAGAGATGTTAAAACTCCTGTTTAGCAACTGAAAAGCATTTAAAAATGTAAGCCCTTCGATGAGATTAATGTTACTGACCCACACGTTGCAAAGTGAGATATATGTATGACTCATTATTTTATAATAATATGTTTAGCAAGGTCTATGAGTACCTGATGAGAGCTCTAGTAGGAGACAGTCTGCACCATTTCTCACCTAACATTACTGACTGCTGGTGCTGAAATGTGAAAGTGAATTACAAGTTAAAGGAACAAAGTAATTTTAATATTTAAGTTTTGGATCTTTACTGAGTGCAAACAGCACAGTACGAAATTCAGGCAAAGATTTTCTGAAATAAAAGTTTAATGTATAACTTGGGTTTTCACTTGTAGTTTTCTACAAAACATATTTCAGCTTGATTTTTCTTTTTAGAGACAGATTTTAATTATTTCTTCCAAAGTTCTGTAAAATCATATTGTTACTCTTTCTCCTTACATCATTTAGTAAATAAACTTTTAACCATACTCATTTATTTTGTTTGCAGTTGAACAATACAGATTAGTCAAATAATGAAAAGTTAAGAGAGGAAAAACTAGCCCTTCAGCAAAATTTCTAAATCATAAGGGTTTTTTTTTTTCTTGCCATTAAAGAATGCTTAGAGGAGGGCCAGGGATCTAGCTCAGCAGCCTAAGCACCTGCCTGGCAAGCTCAAGGTCATGAGTTCAATCCCCAGTGCCACAAAAAGAAAAAAAAGAATGCTTAGAGGTATCAGGTAATAGTTAGGATAGGATTTTTTAAAGGGAGGGTTTATCTAAGTGCAAAGTAATGGTGAGGGGGAGGTGATTGCTAATTTCTGATTTAGTGCACTTAGTGGAGTTGTAAGTCCCAGTGAATAGAAAATACACTTTTTTATGGTATTGAGAGTTGAACTCAGGGCCTTCCCACTGACCTATGCTACCAGCCCTTTTGTATTTTGAGACAATCTTGCTACATCACTGTGGTGGATTGATAACTGGTGGTCAACTTATAACCCCAGCTGAACTGAATCCGCATGGTGCTGAGTGTGGAGGACCCACCTGAGAATCGTTGCCAAGATTAAAAGGGAGACCTGGAGAGGAAGAAGGGGTGCTGTGGGTTCTCCTGGAGGAGCTTCTCGAGCTTCTTTCCTGATATGAACTTGGCTGTTCTTATTGTTAGAGGAGCTCGGGACCTTGTTGCTGCTGAGAATGGCAGTGATTCACTTTGGGGGAGTTCTGGTCTTTACTGCTTCCTGGCTCTGGAGTGGAAGCTCGTCACACTGGCTTCCTGATACGGACTCGGCTGTTCTCATTGTCAGAGGGGCTTGGGACCTTGTTGTCACTGAGGATAGCTGTGGTACTTTTTTTGGGAGCCTGGTCCTTACTTTGAGTCAGCGTTGCTTCCTGGCTCCCGTGCAGATCCCTCAGCCTGCTGGCACAGATCCTTCATCCCGCTGGCTGACTTTCTAGCTTCCACCGCTGACCTTTGGGCCATCCCAGTGCAGATCCATGAAACAGACTTGCATGAGCTGTTATTATCGGGGGCTCTAGGCCTCCAGTTGGACTCAGGGGGCATTGTCATGGGCTCTAGGTCTTCAGCTGAACTCATGCAGGATGTTGCCATGGGATCCAGACCCTCAGCTGGATTCTTTGGGTCTTAGTGTGTGGACATATTTCCTGCACTATTTCTTTTGTATATGACTCTTTGGGTGATCATTATAAATAATACTATAAATTATGTGTCCTGTATTATCTTGTTCTTCTTGCAATCCCTGACTACAGCAGTCACTAAGTTGCCTGTGCTAGGCTCAGACTTCTGCTCCTCATGCCTCATCCTCCCAGCATGTGCCACCATGCTGAGTGAATACACACTTTAAACTTTTCTCCTGGTAATAAGAGCAGGGGAGAGTAAGAGAGCAAAAACTGGAAGAAAAAATATAAAGTAGCCTTAGATTACTGGATAGTAATTCTGGATAACACTTCTTAGTATGTTAATAAATTACAGTTGAAAAAATGGTCATCTATTTATCTATTTTCTTTCATCCGCAAGTGTTGGCTCTTCCAGCAGCATTACTTAGAGCAGCAGTGGCGAACCTACAGCACTCCTGCCGCAGAGGCTCTTTGTCACCATTGAAAGCTCTGTGCTGGACGGTTACCCCGTCCAGGACATGTGCTGTTGAGCATTTGGAAAGTACCTGGTCTGAATTGAAATACAAGTGTAAAATATGCATCAGATTTCAAAGGCCTAATGTGAAAAGCACATGAGTTACTAATTTTATATTGCTGTTAAATTCTTAGCTATATTGGGTTAAATATTAAAGTTTATTTTACTGTTTTTCTTTTTCAAGTTTAACTGCTAGGAGGTCTAAAATCACATAATGGCTTGTATTATGTCTCTGTTGGAGTGTGGGCTGGAGGATTGCATGGCACATTATACTGAGGGGTTTTCAATAAGAGTCACATTGAGCTGATAGTAATCCAGTGGCAACTGTCTCACAAAGGAGTGATACCACACTGCAGAGTGAGGACCAAGTGTGTCACACACGCTTTAAAGTCAGCTCCCGTTGCCTGTGTCTCGTTAGCAGTAGGGAGTGTGGGCTGTTCTTTCTGTTGCTGCTCATTTACTCAGTAAACATTTGTCAGCAGTCGGAATGTATCTGACCCTGGGAGTGCTGCGCTTGCCAGTCTGTGCCTCAATAGTTGGAAGTCAGCATGCGCAGTTCTTCGCAGTACACTGGGACGAGCACTGAAGTGTTTTGTCCGTAAAGCAGCTGATCGTGTGACTGTGAGCACCCTGTTCGGCGTTGAGAGCTTGCATGTCAGACTTGCTGTCCAGCCCCGGACCTCAGGGATCACAACGAGTTTACTTCTGCATCTTCCCTTGTGCTTCTGTTAACGTGAAACTTGTGAATGTTTAGATAAGCCATGGCCCATGGTACCTGCATAGCATTTTAACTATTTATTCTTTTTATTGTTGTGTAAAATAAATACTTTTAACAGAGTATATATTTTATAGATTGAGGACCCCTTATCTGAAATGCCCTGGACCAGATATGTTTCAGAGTTTTTTGGATTTTGGAGTATTTACATAGATTTTATCAGTGGAACATCCTTAAAAGCTGAAAAGTCTGCACTCAAAAGTTTCAGATTTTGGAGCATTTTAGATTTCAGATTTTCAGATTAGGGATGCTCAACCTGTACAAAAATCCTTCCAAGGATTTATGAAATAGCATTTAAAGTTAAATGTAGAGCTGCCATATGATGCAGCAGTCCCCCACTGGGTGTGCGCTCAGAGGTTACACAGTCAGGGCTGGAGAACTGCCCACATTCCCGTGTCACTGCCAGTCACTCACAGTAGCCGGTGGGAGTCAGCGCCCTGGACCGGTAGGTAGCAACTGAGAAAAGAGGATGTGGTGCCATCCACAGTGAGCACTGCTCAGCGTCTTGGCCAGGGCTGCAGGCCTGCAGGCTGCCTGCTGTGACCCCAGGGCTGACGTACACTAGGCCCTGAGCACCAGCTACTGCGTAGCCTCACACACACAGGAACCTGCAGCCAACCCCACTTCTGCAGTGGAGGGGTCACAACCAAAACCTCAGTTGCACAGGGGACCTAGTGTCAGTAGGTGTGAAGAATGGTGAGAACAGGACTAAGAAACCAAAATAGGTGTATTTCCCACAGATGAAAATCTGTCCACTGTTTTATTTTCTGTGTGAATTTGACAATTACATTTTACTTAAATTTAACAAATTCTTTCTTAACCTCATATTCTTTTTATTACATGCATATAGGAAAGAGAAAAAAATTGGATCTCCTCACTTTGGCAGAAAGAAAGGGATGTCCACCAAAAGACGATGACGGGTAAGTTTGTGTTTTGGAATCGTATACACCTGCTTTGCAAGAAAAGGGCTTGGTCTGTTAAAGTGGTCATTTAATAAAAATCATTTAGGTAGGCCTGGTGGCTCACACGTCTAATCCCAGCTGTGCGGGAGGATGGAAAGTTCAAGGCCGTCTTTGCCAGCTTAGTGAGATCCTCTCTCAAAAATACAAAGGACCAGGGATGTAGCCCCACACTCCCTGGGTTCAGTCTCCAGTACCACCAAAAAGAAGGAAGGATGGAGAGAAAGAGATCATTTATTCACCCGTGGAAATTAATGCCTGAGCTATTCTTTCTTAAAGACGTAAAGTCCTTCACCCGCGGAGTGCTTCACCGTGCTTGGGGAGTGGTGATGTGTGATGCCTTAGTTCCATGACGCGAGCGTAGGAAGCCAGACGGCCAGGTTTCCGCAGATGGAGGGGTGACACCTGACCGGGACTAGTGTAAGTGGGGGTGCGGCCTGAAGCTGGGGCCTGACACTCTGCGGCCCTTCTCCTCCCGGCATGCAGGGCTTCTCGACAGGGTGTCGGTGCCTAGCCACCCCTGTGGGGCCTGTCTCCTGTGGGTGTCTTGGCAAGCCTGGGTGACATTTCCTAGCTCAGCATCTCCGTGCGCCAGTTTCCTGGCGGCAGCCTGAGCTCCACCGGCTGAGCGTAGGGTCTGGGGCGGTGTGCTCACCACAGGAGGCTGTGCTTAACACTGTTGTCCACACCATCCGTGTGGTACCCAGGTGCATCTTCTGTATGTGTTGTGTTAAATTTGTAGTTCTGACCCAGGCCAGGTGGATAGCTTTTCCTAATGGAAGTGAACTGTGTGGCTCATCAGCGGTGCTCTGGGGTAGAAGAGGGGAAAGCTGAAATCCGTGGAATCGCCGTCCTGATGCAGGGAGGCTTTCTCAGCAAAAGTGTCTTTCCTCTGTGTCTAGCCCAACTCCTGCCTGCTCTTAGGCGTTCTTTTCCCCAGCCACTCTGCACAGCTGCAGGAATTTTCATTTCCTCAGTGAACGGATTTCAACTACGTATTAAAGAGAAAGCAGGGCCAGAGGTTTAGCTCAGCAGCACAAGCCCCTGCCTGGCAAACTCGAGGTCGTGAGTTCGATCCCCGGTACCAAAACAAAACATGGTGCTAAAGGGAAAAAACAGTCTTTTTGTTTCATTTACTTAGTTTAAAAAAAAAAAAGCAACATATCTCATAGTGAAAATTTCAAATTGTAGAAAAGTATAGCTAGTGAATGCCAACAGCAAGTAGCAGTTACGAATCACAGAGAATCTTGTATTTGAAAACAGATGCCTGTTAAACGGTTGATTTCTCTAAGGTGTATAAAATCTTACAAACTCGTAAGTGTTGGGGTGAAAGAGGAAATGCTTTCAGGCTAAACCAGTACTGTCGAAGCAGAGCAAACCTGCTTTCCTCCTGAGTGAGCTCTGCTAAACACTTTCCTTTTATGGTTTTTTCTTTCGCCTTTTTCTACGCCCATCAATTTGGGCAGTGCTCAGGCTTTTAAACGGTACCGTAGTTACTGTGATGATTTGCTACCTTTGTGGCAGGTCACCTACAGTCTATATATATTTATTAATTCCTCTCAAGATTTCTTTCTAAAGATCTTAGTTTTTTATGTATGTCAACTTGTGGCTTGGTGATAAAATTCAGTGTAAATGGAGGTATTTTTAAATGTATAATAAAAGTTACGCATTTATTTTTTTCCATTTTTTATAAAATTACTCAGTCCTTGTCAAAGCCATTTTTAGCATAGTAACAGATTTTTCCCCCCATATTTCTTTTAGTATTTTGGAAAACCACTCTAAAGGCTTACCTTTTTAAAACTTCAAAATTAAGCTGAACTTGCATTTAGCTGGATTAGTTTTAAGTGCTCACAATCAATAATCTCAGTTGTGTGTGCCTGCTGCTGGGGTGTCCACTGGCTCCATGCCTGGGGTCGCCGGCAGCAGGGTGTCTTGTCTAGAAACTCCGTGACTCGGCGAGACACCAAAGGTGAACCAGCACCAGCCAGTCAGTGCCTGGAGAAGCCAGTCCCTCCAGCGGTGCATTTGGTCAGGAGAGCCTGGCTGATACAGTGTCCGCTATTGCTGTAGTGTCCTCCTCTCAGTCTGTTCAGGCCTAAAGATACCCTTTAGGAGCGTCCAGGAGGGTTGGGATGCAGCCCGGAGTAGAACACTCTCCTCGTGTGTGTGAGGCCCTGAGTTCAGTCTGCAGCACTGCACGCACACACAGCATGTTCAGTGATGAGCGTGTTAGGGTTAGGGGAGTACGAGGTTAGAAAGGATATTTGTATTCACCTGGGTTAGCTGTGCATGCCCTTCTCCACAATACAGCTACTCCTGCTAAGTAACTGATGTCTTCTAAAAGACAGCACTGTCACTGGACTAATAGTACAGGGAAAATCGGATCTGGGCCTTTACCTCACATTGCACACAGAAATCAATTTGGGATGGATTGTAGGCCTGCACCAGAAGGGTAGAAAGTGAAAATGTTAGAGGGGAATGTTCCTTGTAATAGGCAAAGTACCAACCATAAAAGAAGGAACTGATAAAGGGAACTCCTGTAAAACTTTGTTTCATAAAAAGAAACTTAAAGTTTCTCTCCTACCCCATTCTGGTCCTGTGGCTTTTTGGTACAGGACCACCAACTTCTTACATGACTACTTTCTGGACAGTTGACGAGTGGATGGCGGGCACCTGACCACACCACTCACAGCACACACGGCTGGTGAGTTGCTCCTCAGGGCTGTGGAGGAGGAAGAGGACGATGAAGGTGCAGCAGCCATGTTCTTTACCATGGAGGGGAAACTGGTTCGCAGTGGGGGAGAAGGAAGCTGCAGCCATAGGAGAGAGAAGCGTGAGGTGTACATTCACGGCCAAAAGAAGCTTGGTACTGAAGTTGGGTGCTGCCTGCGGGTGGGGTGGGTAGCTCGGTGGCTGAGGCATCCCTCACACTGTAGCATGTCTGGCAGCATCCCTGGGCTCTGACCATTACGCTCCAGGAACACTCGCACTGTCGCCAGTGCTTGTCAGAACTGAACGTCTCCAGACCGCGCTGTTCCCCGCAGTGTCCCGAGGAGAATAACCCCCTTGCTCTGGATGCGCCATTTTCTTAACCTGTCTGACTGTGCATTCCCTTCCCTTCCCCCTTCCCACAGTCACACGTGTTCCGCGGGCCACAGGTGTGGGATGAGTGGGTTTGGGTCGTGTTACCTGACCCCACCGCCAGAGCACGTGCGCACTGCTCTTCCGTCAGCTCCTGCTGCCAGGGCTGGCTTTCTTCTTGAATCTTTGATGCAGTGCAGGGAAAACAGGTCTTAGCCGATGAGCCCCAGACCCATTATGACCAAATTATGAGAAAACAAGATGATTTATGCACGCAGTCAGTAAATGTGTATTTCACGCTGATGCCAGATACTGTGCTACATGTGGCTGGAGCAACACAGATAAAAACCCTACCTTGTTTCTTGAGTTATCGAGTCTAGAATGGGAACTGAAGAGCCGGTGTGACCTCTGGGCATGTCAGGTAGATGCTATCACAAAACTAGAAGATAACTAGAACTTAGGAAGATGCTCTTAAAGTATATTCTTGGACAGTCAGAATAGTTTACTGTTTTCTGACAAGAGAATTCAGTAAATGTTAATGATGAAACTAAACATGATGAGAACAAGTTTCAAAACAAATTTATTTCTGAAAGAAAATAATCATTCACAGTACTTCTTTGTAAGTGTGATGCCTAGCAATAAAGCTAAAATTATTAACTAAATTCCAGCATGAGAATTTTAAAATGCTGAGTAAATTTCTAATAAATGATTAATCTAGCCTCTTTTTACAAAATTGTGAACACGTATAGCAGAAAAGGAATAAATCAAAGCTGAACTTCTGTGGCCAGCAGCAGAGTCAGAGAAGGAAATTACCATACTGTGTAATTTGTTTCATTTGCAATAGGTTGTTTATAGTCCAAATGAAAGATTTCTTTCTTTTAAATGTCTTTGAAAAACTTCAAAATGACTTCCCATGAAAATAATCAGTGACTAATAGGTGTATGACTTTATGTTTTTAACTTTCTGTTTTGGTTTTTTGAGACAAAGTCTTGCTATGCAGGCCAGCCTTGAACTCGCTATGTAGCCCAGGCTGACCTCAAATTCTTGATAATCTTCCTGCTTCAGCCTCCCAAGTGCTGGGAATAAGCCATACACCAGGACACCCAGCAAACTTTCTTGATTCTTTTAAAATTCCCATTGCAAGGTTCATTAAAAAGTTGAATCTGTTTATTGTTTTAAAAATTCTTATGTTGATAAAAATGTTAAATGCAACAAAAATACAAATTAAATAGAAACACTGGTCAACAATTTTTATAGTTAATGCTTTTGTTTATTTAAGCCCAAATTTTGAGGCTCGGAAAAATGCACTTTTATGAAGCAAAGTGCACAGAGAAAAGGTCCTCACAGCAGGAGGCAAGATTGCCCACTGGTGAACTGTGCAGATGTAAGCTGGTCACAGCCCAAAGACATTGTTTAAACTTTACACTTCTAAATAATTTCAAATTTACAGAAAATCTGCAAGAATACTGCAGATGACTCATGAGTCCTCAGAGTCACAGATGGTTACCATTTGTCATCTGTACTTTCTCTGTCATACATATGCAAACACGTATGTACTCACACTTTTTTCTAAATATTTGAGGAGTCATAGCTAATCCTTTTATCATTAAATACTTCAGTTTGTATTTTCTAGACAGCAAGACTCCTATTGAATGGTGGTACAGATTACTAAAATCAGGAACTTTAGCCTGGGAGCGGTTGCTGTTACTTAACATTTTGTCAGCAGTGCCATTACAGCCTTGCACCCTCTGTCCAGGATTCAGTCCAGTGTCGTGTGCTGCACTGTCACTGCTGTTTTCCTTCCATCCAGAACAGTCTTTTGAGCTCACTGCCTTCTGTGACAGGTTATTTGGAAATAGTCCAGGCTGTTTTCTGCACATCACTCCTCAGTTTGCTGTCTGATGTTTCTTCAAGTGTGCGGTGACCTCGGTGTCGTACATCAAGAGATCCTTTGTGCCAGCATGGCTGCATCTCAGCAGCTTGCCTAAGGTGATGTTTCCCGTAACACCAGTCATTTTCCTGCTGTAGTTGGTGTGCACTTCTGGGAAGATACCCTGAGACCCGGTCTCCCCACGGCTTACACACACTGACAGTTCTTGCCCGAGTCAGGCACCGCCACCCTGGTTGCATAGCTGCGATCAGCTCACACCATTGCTCCTGTGTTTATTAACCCTTTTTACATTCGTGGGTTCGTGGTGACATAGGTTTTTTCCTTGCCTTCTCCCTTTCCATATTTCCATCTTGTCAAACAAATCTCCATCTCTTAAGAGCAGGAATCTGTACTCTGTACAGCAGACACAAAACAGTTTCAAATGCCTACATTTGCTGCACTGCCAAAACCAAACCTCTTATGTGTGTACCGTTTGTTTGCAGTCTTTCGTCCTTCAATTGAAGACATAAAGTCAGATTACTTTGTTCAAAAATTGCTTGTTTGCTACTTTATTTTAAGATTTATTCATTGAGAATAGGTTCTGTGTATATTTTTTTCTCTTTCATGCTTGGTGATTTAATTTTTTTTTTTTACTAATATGGTTCTAAAACTCAAAACTATACACCCCTCAAAAAATAAAAAACAGGAAATGATATCCCTTCCCCTGTTCCTTCTGCTTAACTTTTGGATAATCAAATTTAGTCATTTCTCATTTACCTTTCATATGTTTATTTTTATAAAATTAAGCAGTTTCATTTTTTTCTTACACAAAAGATAGCATGCAATGTATATTCTTTTGTACTTTTTTCACTTATGAATATTTTCTGAAATCACTCCCTATCAGTCAACTTGGAGAATTTGATTTTTCTTTTTCATTATTTTTTTTAACTTGGAGAATTTTAAATGTGAGAATTCTCCCTAAAGGAAAATACAGTTCCATGTTCTAGATTTTTTTTCCAGAAAGCAAGCAGTTAATGGCATGTCAATAAAGCCCATTTATAAACAAACACCTACACATTAATATTTCATGTTAGCTTCCATGTCCTTTATGTTCTGCAAGGGAATATGTATAATTCACTGCCATGGGCTTTCCTACCCCTGGCAACATGCTGCTCTTGCTGGCTCTGCTTTGAAAGAGCAGGTGACTCCTAGAAGGGTTATTTTCAACATTTTACTCTCATAACTGTAGGTTTGTATGCCATTGTGAGAAGTAAAACAGAGACCATGTGTGCCCTTTTCCCAGCTTCCTGGCTTCTTACAGAACTGTAGTAGGAGCACAGCCAGGAAATTGGACTGGCACAGGGTACCAGATTTCCTCCCTGTTACACGTACCACTGTGTGTGTGCGTTGAGTTCTATACAGTTTTAGCACATGTGTGAGTTCTTGTATCCTCCATCACCGTCAAGCCACAGAACATGTCCAGTACCACAAGGATCCGTTGTACAGAACTTATTTTTAATCATTGCTTAATCACTTGTAGATAGAAGAGTAATTCTTCTTGTTGATACTGGTGACGTAACTTGCGAGCTATCTGCCACCCATCTACACCCTGCCTGCACAGGTCTCTGGATAAGCTGCCCAGGTGGTCCTCAAGCTTGCCATCACCTGGGACAGCCTCCCAAATAGCTAGGATTCCAGGCATGTGGTGCTATAGCCAGCTTTACTGTATTTTAAGCATTTAATCATGTAAAAAGAATGTTTACCTAATTTACTTTCTGCTTAAATAAAGGTCTCTAGGAGTAACTTGAGTTTTTTAGGTTTTTAGAGACAAGACTCTTATGTGTAGTCCAAGCTGGTCTTGAACTCACTATGTAGTCCAGTCTGGCCTTGAACTTGTGGCAGTCCTCCTGCCTCAGCCTCCTGAGTGTTGAGATTATAAGTGTATGCCACCATGCCCGACTAGTTGAGAATTTTTATCAAGGGCTGGGGATCTAGCTCAGCGGTCTAAGCGCCTACCTGGCAAGCGCAAGGTCGTGAGTTCAATCCCCGGTGCTGCAAAAAACAAAAACAAAAAAAGCAAAACAGATCTGAGAATTTTTATCAACATGTAGGATAAAGATATGTTTATATTCTATAGCTAAGTGAAGACTAAGAGGAAAATCAGTATTTAAAAGAGACTTACTTTCAACTGTTAAAAAAGTTTCGATATGCAAGACTAAAAGCTTCCCCCCATGGGTCAAGAACAAGACAAAGACACTGACTTTCAACACTGGTATTCAGTGTAATACTGGAAATTGTAGCCAAAACCCAATGAAAAAGAGAGGGAAATTTATTTAGCATTAGAATTAAAATGATCCTTTTTTTTAAGATGATAGTAGAGCTAATAAACAATTTTAGCAATATTTGTAGAGTATAAAAACAGCACAGAAAAATCAGTTGTGTTTCTATGCACCTATAGTGACTAGTTGAAAAGAGAATTAAGAGAGCAGTTTCTTTTACAGAAGCATCTAGGTGAAAATAAAATATTTGGTGAAAAATTTATATCCAGAAGACTACAAAGCATTGCTGAAAGAAATAACATATAAATAAATGGAAAGACAAACATCTTGTATTCATGGGCAGGAAGAGTTAACATTGTTGAGGTGTTAATACCACTACCTAAAACAATCTAGATTCCATGTAATCTCTATCAGTTTTTACGTCATAATTCAATTAGCATTTTTTTACAGAAATGGAAAAACCCATCCTCAAATTTACTTAAAGCTGCAAAAGATTCCAAACATGAAACAGCATTAAAAGAGAAGAAATCAGAGGAGTCACACTACCAAATTTCAAAATTTACTACTAAGTTGTAGTAATCAAAATAGTATGGTTTTGATGTAAGAATAGCCATACAAAGAAATGGAATAGAATTGAGAATCCAAAAATAAACGCATGTATCTATGGGCAGTTGACTTTTGATGAGGATGCCAGCTTGATTTCATGGGGAAAGAATAGTCTCTGCAATTAATGTTGCTAAGCAACAAGGTTTCTACATACTAAGAATGGACATTAGATCTCTACCTCATGGCTTATATAGAAATCAACTCAGAGTGGACCAATGATCTGAGAATAAAGGCTAAAACCACTTAAAAAATTCTTACAAGAAAACATACAAACCAATCTCATTCATTCATCCATGCTCAGGAGAATAGAAAACTGTGACTCAGTTATTGTACACCATGTCGCTTTCAGCATTTCTCAGTACCCAGTAGGTGGAAACAACACAAATGTTTATCTGCAAATGAATGGATATACAAGATGTAATGTAACATACACATCAGTGGAATATCATTCGCTGTTAACAAGGAACGAAGTTCTACACATGCTGTAGTGAGTAATATAATAAACAAGCTGAAACACAAGGAAAATGTTTTTGACAAGTGTCAGTTTTTGTACTGACCACAGGTTTTAAAAATTTGACCAGCCTTGTACTTTAGAAGCACCTGGAAAGCATTATTTCTAGCTCCCATCTAGAGGTGTTCTTAGTGAGCTGTGCTGGGATATAGGCCAGGAGTTTGTATTTTTAGCAGTTTCACCAAGAAATTCTGGTGCCAGTGGTAAGTGAATTAATTGCAGTTTTGTAGATAATGTGTAATGGTTGCAGAACATGGGTCAGACACCCCTGCATTCATCTGACTAGTTATATAACTCTAGATAATTAAATAATTTTTGTACCTATATATATATGAGATAATTACTATAGAGTTGTTTTGAAAATTAAAGCAAAGCTTGTAAGTAACAAGTACAAAGCCTTGAACTTAGAAAGCAATTAAAAATGTTTGAATGGCTGGGTGTGGTGGCTCATACCTGTAATCCCAGCACTCAATGAGACAGGAGGGTCGTTG
>RJWT010035602.1:0-13431 GCA_004365215.1 Cuniculus paca | reverse complement strand
TTGCCAGAATGTATTCATTATATCGACCGACTGTGTCCATTGTGTTTATTTTGTGGCTACTTAACATTTCTGGAAATGGATGCTGATTTTCCTATCAGAGTCAAGAGGTACAGTTTCTTTAATAAGTAAATTTATTTTGATGGCCAAAGTAAGTTGCCTTAAAATACAAATGATTACGCAGCTGAGTCTGTATGGAAGTGGTCCAGGAAGGGTTCTTCACAAATTTGTAGAGGACCCCGAAAGAAGGTGGGCCAAAGGAGTGGGGATGGTGGCATCGAAGTTTGGAATTGTTTGGGGCCAGGCAAACTCCTCCTATTTGTCTCTTGTAACAGAATCCAGGACATTGCCCTTCCCATGCCAAACATGAGCTATATGAAAAACCACAGGACAGAGAGACACTACTTAGTGTCAGAAAAGTGTGACTGGCGTTCTTTGTAGGATCCTGAGGACACTGTAACTGAGCATGTTTCTGTTTTTACTGGGCTTGCTGGGAAGTCCAGGTCCAATTTCAAATTGAACCTCCAATCCCCACACAGAGTCCTATAGTCTGTATATTCTGTATTTAAGACTCATAGTCACTAATGAGGAAACTGTTTCCTCAGACTGTGAGAGCGGAGGGCAACTCTGCTATTGGGGATATTGTAACCTGATTAAGACAAAGAGGCAAGCAGTTGCTCTAGGAAGCAAGCTTAGTTCCCCAAGGCTCGAGCTGGGTGATGTCATGGTTGTTCTGAGCGCTAATTCCTATTATTTGGTGGTGCTCATATCTCAGGCCTCTATTTAAGACACAACATAGACTTCTCCAAGGCACATATTTGCATCCTGTGTGGGCTGAGGTGCCTGGCTTCATTCTCTCTATATATACCCACGCCATCTCATGGGTATTTTTAAATGCATGTCTTAGGAGCCAACTTCTCTGTTGTATGCAGGCTTATCACGGTGACAGAGAGTTGCTCTGTGGGTTTGCAAGGGCTGAGGGCAAGGACGGCACGCAGGCAGCGTGAACTCACCTGGGGGGAGCTTGTTCAGCAGGAGGACACTTCCTCAGCAGGGCAAAGCTCGGTTCCCACAGACTGTTAGTGTGGCTTCTGGAAGAGCCAGCAGGCTGAGGTGGACCACTGGGCAGGACTGAAGGGTAGATCTGAGGCCAGGTAAGGGGAGTGACCCAGACAGGGGAAAAAGTTTGTCAAATAGTAGAGTGGGACAGAGACGGCAGGGCTGGAGGACTCTGTTGAGTCCTGCTTCAGTGAGGGTCTTTAGGGTCTTCGGGGGGTACCCCAGGGGCCTGCTTGGAGTCGAGGAGCACACTGAACCATCTGGCCTAAAAGCTGCAACCCTTCACTCTCCAGCCTGATTTGTTCTGTTGTTCAGGTGCTGTGTGGACAAGTTTGAAGTCCTGACTTAGCAGCTGAAACAGATCTGAAACCCTTATGATAGTCCAGCTCTTCATCTGGCATGAGGGTAAACTGAGGCCCAGGTAGAGCTCCTGGAGCTGCGACCCCTTGTCCTCTTGCTGTGACCCCAGGAGATGGTACCACCTTCCCCCTGGCCAGAAACCTAAGAATAAACCCTCTCGGCCATTCTCTTTGTCCCTACCCCAGCAAGCCCTGCCCCGAGGAAGTCTCAAACCCATCTGCCTCTCATCGCTTGCAGCCGCTGATGCCAAGGACCAGACCCTCCTGATGAGAGCAGCTGCATCCTGACCCCTCCCCACGCCCTCTGTTAGGCCTTTCTAATTGGGCTTCTGCTGGGTAATTGGAGTGATTCTTTTAAGCCTCAAATCTCATTTATGCCAGTAGCTTCCCAACCCCCATGTTTCCGTCTTGCTTAAAATTTCCCAGTACTTACCCAGGGCTTATAAAAAGAAAAACAACAAGTAACCAAAATAAACTGATCCCTAAAATGAGAATAAAATACCCAAATTCCTCCCCACCCGATCTGGCCCTACCCTGACGCATGGTTCCTGCCTCAGGGCCTTGATGCATGCTCTGACCTGCATGAAACTCCACCCCGTGAACTCTGCCCCTGCCACGTGCTCAAAAAGACCCTGCCTGACTGCGTCCTGTTCACCCAGCCCTCCTAGCCCAAGCATGGCTTCCTCAGGAAGCCACCAGGTCCTGACGTGGCTTCCTGTCAGAGCTCCCTGGCCCTCTTGGGCTCATCTTCAGGGATGCACACCCATGGTCAGTGGCTCAGCTGGGTGCTGTGTGAGTCTCTCTCTCACCCATTGGGTGTGAGCCCTGCAAAGCCAAGTTGGCCGGTCCTCTCAGCCCAGTGTTCCTATCTTCAGCCTGGTGTCTCCCAAGGTGGTTCTGTGTGTGCAGGACGGACAGGGCCTCGGGTGCTGTGGGACCACATGGCACGCAGAGAAGGGCTCCTAGTCGGAGGTCCAAGCAGGCTATGTCTTCCGCTTCTTCCTCTGCACTGGGGTCTTGGGCATCCTGGAGGGGCATAGCTTCCATTTTGGGGTTCCTAGGAAAGGGAACTGCCTCCCTCTCACTGCCTCCTGTTCCCTGGAAGTGGGTCTGGCGCTAATGCCAACGGTGGGCATTTAGCTAGTCAGCTGCTCTGTCCACACTGCCAGAGCCTGGCCATCGCAGGCCACCAGAGACACCCCGCAGGCAAGCAGTGTGCAGGAAGCTTCATGCGGGCCGGAGAGCACATTGCTGCCCACTGTGACGCATCTCGGTGTGGGCTCAGGACATGGGCTGGCAATTCTCGAAGGGATGCAGGAAGTAAAGGCAGATTTGGACCAGACACTGTGAGGAAATGGGGCTCCCATCAAAGGGCCCCTCAGTGGTCTTTGCTTAGCGGTGGCAGAACTGGCCGGGGCTGGGGCTGCCATCAAAAGCAGCATGCACCCCAGCAGTCGGGAGTCATCCACATAGCTTCTTCACGGCTCCCATGTGCTCAGGGAGACCTGTCCTCTCCTGCGGGACCCCTTCTCAGATTCCTGGTGGGTGCATTTTCACTTCCCCTGTTTCCAGTGCATTTCCCTCTATTTCTGCAGACTCATATGTTAGGAGTTTGGCCCTTTGTCTGACGTATGAGTTGCAATAATTTCTTCTTGGTTTGGTACTAGCGTATTGACTTTGCTTAGAGTGATTTTTGTGATATTTGTTTCCATGTAGGAAAATTTATCAAGGTTTTCTTTCCTTTTTTTTTTTTTAATGATATCTGGGTTTCATGTCATAGTTAGGACTTCCCCACTTTATGAGTACTTTTAAAATGTCTCCTTTTACTCTTTTTATGTCTTCACTTTTTATACTTAAAGCTTCGTTCCATCTGGAATTTATTTCAATATAAAATGTGGGAGGCCGATCTGACCTACTTTTATTCCAGATTGCCACCAATCGTTCTAACTCCATTTACTGAATAACATGATTTCCTCTGATTTTTATTGCCCCTTTTATAGCTATATTAAATTTCCATATGTTTTGGGTATATTTTTAAGATTTTCATTTTGACTCACTGAAATTTGTCTGTTCTGGGAGAATAGCCACATTGTTTTAATTATGATCACTGTATTACATGTTTTAATAACAGAGATGTCTGTGCCCATCATTCCTTATTTTATTTTCAGTCTTTTCCTACTTCTTGCTTTCCACATAGATTCTATCTTATTTACTGTGCATTTTTTACATCTCTGTAACTTTTGTGGGATTTCAGTACATGAGAATTGTTGAATTTCAATACTAGGAAGATGCTTCAATAGTCTTTTAACTCATTTTCTGGAGAATGCAGTGATTTTGTCAAAGTAACGCTGTGCATTTGGAGTAATGATAAACCCGGGAATCCCGCAGCCCTGCCCCATTTCCATCTCCTCACCAGGAGCTTTCAGTCCCTTCATCTTTAGGACAAGTGCTCACGGATGTTCTGGGGCCTCATCGCCGCCCTTGGACCAGTGCTTCATCTTTAACCCAAGGAAGGGCGTACGCATCTTCTGAGTGCATTTGACTCTTCAGTCAAAGCAGCCCCTTGGGTGTAGGACAGAGCTAGGGATTCAATCTGTATTTCCATTTTCCGGTGAGCCTTCTGCACCAGGCCCCACCATAGCCAAACTCATTTCTCAATTTCGATGACCAGCTTCCGAAGTGAGTTCCTCTAGCGGGATAGGGCCCCAGAAGTCCTGTGAGAAAATCTTACACGTCCCCTGCGCATAGTGCTCAGCAAGGAAGCAAGCAGTGCAAATCCAGTCCAAGGAACCGAGGCTTTACAAGCACTAGCCCAGCGGTGGTACTGGGCTGGAATGGCAATATATAGAACTGGTGACAATCCAGAAGGTCGCCCAAGGCACAGCTCCGGAGGTGTCCTTGTTCATACTCACTTTGACTTAGCATCAACCTCTAAATAGTATCTGGCCAGTTGCCCAGGAAGGGTTTGGACTGTGTCTTGCCTGAGGTCTGCGGTCAGGGCAAGAGTGACCTCAGAGGTGGGGGAAGGTGGAGAGTAATGGATGCTGCTGCAGGTGATGTCAGCAGCTAATGCTTTTGGACGACATGCTTGACCCTGTTCTCTGCGCTCTTCTTGAATTAAACCTTTAGTCTGCAACTAACGGTGTTGTTTTATCCTCGTGCTTCAGATGAGGAAACGGAGCCCTCTGCAAAGGCAGGGTCTGCAGAAGGACCTAGAGTCATTGTGTATCTTGAGGGCTATGCCTCCTGTCTTAGTTCCTTTCCTCTCATTGCTGAGACAAAATACCTGATACTGAGAGTTAAAGGGAGAAAGGTTTATATATCTCAGTCTGCAGAAGTTTCAGTCCATCATTAGGTGGCTCCAACGCAAGGTGACATAGAAAACAGGCTTTGCAGAGGGGAAACAGTCCATGGCAGCAAAAGGTAGCCAAACAACCAGGAATGATCACAGCTCTCTCTATTTCTTGTATCTTATCCAGGCTACTGAGGATGGGTAGCATTCACATCCTTAATCCTAGTGCCCTTGATCCTAGCATTGCACCATGAACCAACTCCAGTGTCACACACTCTAGATCCAGCCACCTCTGGAAAAGCCCCACATATGACCTCACAAGGTTTTGGGGGGACCTCTGGACACAAGCCGTAACACCTCCCCTTTATGCAGTCCTGTGGTGAGAATCGAAATCACATTCTTGGTTAAGAATCTCAGCTCCGTCCTTTACAACTTTTTGCAATTTACTAATCTTCAAGTCTACATCTTTCCCTTGTGCGTCAAACAATGGAATTTGGTTTATAGTGCATGAAGATTAAGTGAGAAAATACACAGAGCTTTTAAAATATTGCCCAGCACAGTGTAAATAGTAAAAAAGAGTAATGGTTTTTTATTCATCAGGTTAATGTTTTTAAGCTTTAGTTTTCTCATTTGTAACATGAAGGTATTGTTTTTCATCCTGAGTCATTGTACACTGTTTGGGTTGGCTTAGTTCAAGGATTTGGAGGACCATGTCTCCATCATTGCTACTTGAATGAATTTGAGTGGATAATTCAGCTTTTGTGTACCCTAGTTGCTTCCTCTACACAGTGGGGGATCCACACAGGAGCTGACTCAGAGTTCTGAAGATCAGTGGAAGATCTGCTTGGCCCATGTCAGGTACAGCAATGCTCCCCTCTACCCCCAATTTACTGTTACTCACAGGGACACACTTGACTGCAGTACACGACCAACCCCATCCCCCTTCCTTCTCTTTGTTATGGGAGTCTCTGAAAACACTTATTGAACTTGGAGTTGTTTCAAGGAATCATTGTCTAGTTTTAGCATAGTGTCTTTCATGTGGGGTAAATTCTCAGGTTTCCATGACATCGGGACAAGGCTAACTGAATTGATGTTGGAATTGCAATGGCCCCTCCATGTGCAAATTAGTTCTCTTTACAACAAACTACCCAAGAATTCAGAGTCCGAAAGCAATACTCATTTATTAGCTTGCAATTTTGTATGTGGACATACAGGCTGGGCTCAGCCAGATGGTTCTTCAGACCTTGGCTCCCCATTCAGCTGAGGTTCTGCAGAGTGCTGGCTAAGTTGGGTATCTCTCCCATGTGATGGGGCCTCAGCTGGGATACCCAGCATGACTCAGATCTATTTCACGTAATCTTTCTTCTGGGCTTGTTCCCATGGTGGAAGTAGAGCCCCAAGCTGAGGGAATGTGCAAAGCCACTTCAGTCCCGGGGTCCCCCATCTCCACAGCACTTTTGCTGCTTGTTGGTGACGTGAGCCCAGGGCCAGCCCAGCTTCAAAGGAAGAGGAAACAGACTTCCTCCCGGTAGGAAGCATGGGATCCATTGCAGAGGAGCTTGGTCTGGGAGAGGGGCCATGGGGCCGCAGCTGTAGTCTACCACGCTGACCACACAGAGGCCAGTAGCCCTGTGTGTTGTGTCCTAGGAGGCATTGGTTCTCTAGCAGGACTTTGCAGAGACTCAGATGCCCTGCCCTTTTGTTGTGGGCCTGCCTGTCCTTCCATCCTGTCATGATGAGGCCAGACGAGTCCCGAGAGGATGGTCCTTTAGGTGAATGGCTCCACTGGGACATAGACCATCACAAGGGATGTGGTTTTGGCTTCTCTTTTGCTCTGCTTTGTCACAGACTTGTCCAATAAACACATGCAAGTGAGTGTGCATGTTTTCCTTTTAAAACTATAAGCTCAGTGGAAACAGGACTTTCCATAACTTATTAGCATCTCCTTAGTGCCTTCTAGTTACCATAAATGTGAATGAGAAAGGAAAGAAGGAGGGAGGGAAGAGGAAGAGAGCAGTAAAGAAGGAGAGAAGGAAGGAAGATATCAGGAAGTTAAGCAGCCATCTAAGGAAGGAGAAATCTACAGGGAAGGGGGAAAGAAAGAGGCTGAGGATAAAAGTTAGAAAGGAAGACGAAGAAGAAGGAGGAGAGAAGAGAGACAGAGAGAGAAGAAATTGTCCCTCAGTGAGCTACAGCCATAGATTCAGGGGAAGGCATTTGTCTTTCTGAATCCCCTGGCCTCACCTGCACAATGGGTAACGAGAGACCCTGGCTTGTCATGAGCTACAACATAGATGGTTTTAGAACAGCCCTTGCAGCCTGATGCTTCTGGGGCTGGATGCACAGCAGTGTCCCTGCCAGGCGTGGCTGTGAGCAGAGTGGCTGAACTTCCACAAATCCCAGAGAAAATGTACCTAAACTCCCTGTCAGTCAGATGCCCCCAGTGCACGCTCACCAGACACTCACCACTCCCCTTGAGGGTGTCAACACGTGAAAATAGAAGTGTCACCCCAAGTGGCCCCTCCACCCAGGGCGAGCTCTGCCCCCATCCTGCCCGAGTGCATCACAGTACTTCTTCCTGCAGAGACATAAGCAGATGTAGATTCTATGGACGAAGTTAAAATTGAACCATTAGTGTAATAGTCTGTGTTTTCTAATTCAGTGTTACTTGGTGAACATTTTCTTAGTGAGTGAGCATTTTTGGGTTGGGTACTTTTCCTGTTGTCTTTGGATATTTGGGGGAGAGTTAAGCGGAACCAATTCTGTACCCACTACCTGTCGACTGTTCTGTGCCCGCACGGATCAGGAAGGAGAGCAGATGCTCTCCTGGGTTACATGCAGGGGAGATGCTTTGAATGCTCTGGGCTACAGGCAGCGAGTGAAGGTCAGAGTGGGGCGCTCATGAGCTCCTGAAGTGTCCAGCTCTACAATCACTGATGGCAGGCGACAGAAGCGTCTGCGGATGCCGCCTCTACGGCCAGATGCAGCCCTATGGGCAGCACGCGAGGTGCAGCTGGCGTCTCCCAGCCCTCCTGAGCCCCTGGAGCGTGCTGCCTGTGGGAAGCGGGACGGGGGAGAGGACCTGCGATACGTGGGGGTCTCTCTTCCCCAGGGGCTGCGCCGTCCCTGAGGGGAGGAAGGCCTGCTATTTCCCCTGAGCAGCTAAGCAGGTGGAGTCCTTTTGCTGGCCCATTGCGCTCCCTCCAGGGCCTTGTCAGGAAGCTCTTCACACCTAAGAAGAATGCCTGCATTCAGCCCCAGGGCACTTGTCTGGCAGCCAGTGCCCCTCAGAAGGACAAGGCAGCGACTCAGGGAATACTAAGGAGCAGCCCCCACGGAAAACCCTCTGTCCTTGCCAGGCGCCCAGGGCAGCTGCCCACGGAAAACCCAAGCCAATGGCCTCTGAGCAGGGCCCATGGTCAATGATGCTAGATCTGCTTCTGTGAACCTCGAAGACCAATGAGCTTTTCCTCAGCCTCATTCTCACTTTATCCAAACCGTTCTTAGGGTTTGGGGACAGATCAAGCCTCCAGTGGAAATTTCTGGCTCACTGGCTGGATGCAAAGAGAATGCATTAGTGACAATTTGAAAGAATCTCAGGGCCGAGCAAGGCTGCCGTGGTTCTTGTCGGACACCTGGGCAGAGGGGAACAAGGGGCTGAGTCAGAGAGCGAGTCATGGCTCAATTGTCCCCTTTAATTCTCAACGGGGCTCACTGTAGCAAGTAGTGCCCCACTGAACAGGTCACAAAACTGAGGCTCAGGGCTTGAAGTCCGTTCTCTCAGATGACTCTCGCAGGACCCTCACAGCCAGGTCTTCCTGGAGCCTGTGTGTGAGGACATAGAAACCTTTGCGACGTCAGGGTCTTCTGTCTACTTTCTGCTGAGCGCAGGAACCCATCACACTATTGATTGCTGTTTGTTTTGGTCATTTTCTCATCACTGGGGAAAACATGCCTGATACCTGCAACTTAAGGGAGGAGAGGTTTACTTTGATTTGCGTTTCCAGTCCATCGTCAGCAGTCTGCAAGATAGAAATGCCCCGGCAGAGGGGCAAAGTGGAGGAAAACTGCTCACGTCACGGATGGCAGGAAGCGGAGCGAGAAGTGAGCTGGGAAGGGAGATGCACCCATCCGGGTCATTCCCTCAGTGAGCTGCCTCTCCCTAGCAGCGCCCACCTGCTTGCAGCAGCTCAGCCCTGCTGATGGCTCCCAGGTCCAGTCACCTTCTCGAGGCCCCCCTGCTCCCCACGAGGGCATGAGGCTCACATCAAGACATAAACCACTGGCACACTGAGTTTGCGTGCCTCAGATTTGCATCATGACTTCATGGAAATTGGAAAAGGATGCACCTTTTTCCTGGTGGCTCATGCCTACTTCTTTAACCCTGTCCTTGCTGGCAAAGCCCCTTGACAAATGATCAGTGGAGATTAAGGGGACTGTAGCAGCCAGAGACTGTAGACCTTCCCTGCCATTTCTTACCCGTGGGACTACTCACAAGTCACCCTACCTTCCTCAGCCTCTGGTAGCTGTTGTGGCTGTCAGTTTCTTATGAGAACTATGACTTTGCATGCATGGTGTTTCACACAGTAAGAGAAGAGTACAAAGGAGTAGAAGGAGGACAGGATGAAAAAGAAAGGGCAGGACACTTTTTTTCCCAAGAGATTAACAACAAAATTCTAAACTTTGACAATATCAAGTGTTGGCAAAAAGTATAGGGAAGCCCTGTATACATTTCAGATATGAATCGGTACAGCTGTGTAGGAGAGGCCTTTGGCAGTACCAAGCAAAGTTGGAAGTATGAGTGTTCCGTCTATTTCTAGGGAAGTAGAAGTGGGCAAGAGGCAGGTGCCTGGATGCTCATGACAATGTTAGCATTGTGTGCAGCCAAAAACTAAGACATAAACACAGAAACCCTTTGGCGGTCATCAGTAGGGGCCTAGATTTATGGTCCCAAGCCAGAGTGCTGTATTCGTACTGTGGGACTCTTGGTTGACCTTAAATTAAAAGCAATGAGCTAAATTGATGTGAATAAAAGATGAAATGTACAGAGTGTTATTATGCTTTAAGCCTCCAACAAAATGGTAGCAAATGTATCAGTCAGTGTGGTATGGAAAGGGTTTTGAGGCAGAGAGACAGAAGGAGGGAGGAGATAGAAGAAAGAAAAGAGACAGCCAGCAAAAATATGCAGAGCTCTAAATGTTAGGCTTGGAAGGCACATGCCAAAACCAGGATGATGCTTGCTTTTGCAAGTGTTGAATGGAGCAAAAGAGAATATATATATATATTTATACACAGAAATACACACCAAACGAGAGCTTTCACAACCTCCAGTTTCATGCATTTGGTATAATAGTCCTTGTATTTTAATTTTTCATTATTCAGAAAAGTTAGAGAAACACTTTAAGATAGATTTATTTAGAAGGGAGTGGGAAAGGATGGATAGCTATGATTCCCATTTTAAAGTCAAAGTCTGGTTCATTTTTGTAAGACAATTTTCCTTTCTCCAGGGAGTGATTTTTAGCGCTTATGAATTATGTGCTGCTTACTGGGTCCACAGAGCTGTCCGTGGTACTGGTTATTTGCTAGACACACAAATAAATCTTGAGTTAAATGAGTTTGTCTTTGATGACAACGTTTCTTGGTTTGATAGGAATTTAAATTCTCCATTCTCTGGTCCATCTAAGCTGCTACTATTACAAGCAGGTTAGCAGTGCCCAGGAAGTACACTCAGAAACATCACTTTCTCCAAGATATTCCAATATTTTGCTGATCCCAAAATCCCAAGGCCAAAATGAAGTCCAAAGGTAGGGGTGTGTGTGTATGTGTGTGTTGTTTCTGGAGTTTTATGTGGAAAGAGGTGTCACTTCTTATATTTTATAGGCCCAGAGTATTCCAAGAACAGGATAAACCTCTCAAACCACATCAGAAGAAGACAGACTACTGAGAACATTGCTTCTGTCTTCATTTGCACTCAGGCCCCCAATGCCAGGGATGTAGTTTGCAAGGGGTATGAATGCTTCTTTATCTTGTTTTAAGTATTGGGTAGGACCAATATGGAATCTACTGGATTCAGGGCCAAGAGTTACAGGAAACGACATGGCCATGATTAGGCCAGAAGTCACTAATTCTTAATGAATACACTGGTCAGTCATCAGTGACTTGGGAAGACCTGATATACCTTTTTATGCTATTAAAAGAAAGATCCTAGTTTTGTTGTCTCTAGGCTCCTGTATTTTATGACCCCTCCTAAATCTCCTTAAAGACTGGGATTTATATTTGGCTTGGAAAATGCTTTTCTTTCCTTTCCTTCCTTATATTTATTCTAAAAATATTTTACTGGGCAATATATGAATGTGAATAAAAAAGCATCCTGAAAATATTCTTATTGCTGTCATGGATACTATTACTTTCATTACCTTTATTAGACAGTGATGAGTTTAAATACAGCATTAAATTAAGCTTTTCCTCTGGTTGATTGGTTCTCTGTTCTTAAAGCAATCACTGTTATGTTTCTTTTTTTTGTATTTCTTGGAGATATGTTCAAGTCACTCATCATTTCTATATGTGAGTGTCCACATATTTCACACTAGTGATGGTAATCTATATATACTATTTTGGATCTTTTCTTACTGTCCAATATTTCTTCTAGATCTTTCCGTATCAGCACCTCTTAATCTTTCTTAGTCTTTATGTGTTGCCTGATATTCTGTGAGATGCATGGTGAAATGTTTTCTCCAGTGCCTATTGGCAGATAATGCACTTGTTTCTAAATATTTGTCAGTGAACCAGCATTGCTGTGGGTCATCTTATACTGTGTATGCTTCCTTATTGCCATGCTCTGGTTTATATGTAATGTCTCTTCTGGTGATTGGGAGTGGCTGATGCAGGGTGACAGCTACTAGGTCATTCATTTTCCCAGGCTCTGTCCTTTTCTAGGCATTTGCATTTCTTTATTCTTTTAATGATGGACATTTTCAAGCCAGATATAAAACAGCTTCACCATCTGACTGACATAATAAAAATTTGGACAGTGAATTATCATGCATTTCCATCTTTGTGCTTGCCTTTGGTCAGAGCTCACTGTACACTGGCAGATGGCTTAGTGCCTGGCACGGTTCATCTTACTCCTCACAGCATCCCTGCAAGGCTGGGAATCAATATTTTTATTTTTGTATCACTAATAAGAAAAGAGAGGTTCATAGAGATGAAGTAAGTCCACAAGCAAGGAGCCCAGAGTTCTAATAAAGCAATACACTGCTTCTGCCTGACTGACCCTTTCTGGGGTTGCCTCCTTCCTGGCAACCACCTGTCTGCCAGGCCTGGTGACGTTACTTACTCTTGAGAGTTTAGTTGCTAGACAGGCTCCAGTAGGACAGCAAAGATCAGGACAGAAATAAATGTAGCACATGAACATTACACCAGCAACTTTTTTAAAATAGATTTTTTTTGAGCAGTTTGGGGTTACACAACAATTGTCCAGGAAGTAAGAAGAGTTTCCACATACCAACCCTCTCCCAGCTACTCCTATTGTGAACATCTTACTTGGTACCAGTGGGACATCCATTTCAGCTGAGGACTTTATATTGACATGTGATGAACTGAAGTCCATGGTCCGCATTAAGGTTCACAGTTGGCAGTGACATCCTAGGGGCTGTGACAGACGTGCTGTCATATATCCGTCATGGGTGTGTGATCCAGAGCAGTTCATAAGCCCTGAAGTTTCCCCGAACTCTGCCTATTCATCCTTTCTCCCCACCATACCCCTGGCAATCACTGATCATTTTACTCACCATTACATATTTTTTTCCAATATGTAGTGTAATTTGAACCATATGGCATAGACTTTAGCGATACACCTTTAAATTTAGTGATATACCTTTAAAGTTCCTCCACATCTTTGTGGCTTGAGTTCATTTCTTTTTATGGCTGATCCCAGTGAATGCACCAGTTGGTCTCTTCATTTACCGTGGAAGGGCATCTTGATTCTTTTTCAGTTTGGGGTACGCAGTCTTTGAATATTTGCAAAATGGTTAGCTTTCATCTGTGGCTCTCATTGTCCCTGGAGCATCATGGGAGTGGTCCTCATGACCCTAGGGAGCCGGCCTCAGCCTCCCTTGCAGCTGTAGCCCTTTCCCTTACTCTGCGGCACTACAGCACCTTCCTGTTCTCCCACAAGTTTGTGGACCATGGCCCAGAACTTTGTCCCTTTGTCCAGCAAACTCCTTCCCGTCTCTTCACTGACTGGGTCTCAGTTCAAGGCACCCACACCCCCCAGTAGCTCATCCTCCGAAATTCCTGTTTTAATTTCCTTCTTGCATTTTTCACCCCTTGAAATGATCTTATCTGCTTGGTTTTTATCTGTCCCTGCTCAGAGGTATCATCGCCACAAAGTGAGAGGCCAGGTCTGCATCCCAACCCTGTCACAGGCCCCAGGACACAGGGCAGAGGCACACGGCATGTCTGCAGGGTGCTCGATGGCATATCGTCCTGTCTGACCACCCTGAGCTCATGCTGCTGGCTTCACATCTGCACTCACTGGGCTCATCCATTTACACGGCGAGCCCTGGCCATGCTCCAGCACGGTGTGGGCATTGTCTCCAGTCGCTGTGGTTTCCTGGTGGGATCGAGACACCTTTCCATACACCTTTGGCTTAAAGTTACCTCGCCTGGCTCCTTCCTGCGGAGTAGAATGCAACCCTCGGCATTATCTCCTTCTCAGCACAT
>RJWT010035601.1:0-13433 GCA_004365215.1 Cuniculus paca | reverse complement strand
GGGGAGGTAGCTCAGCAGGCACAGCACCTGTCTGGCAAGCGTGAGTGCCTCAGTTCGATTCCTAGAACCAAAAAATAAATGAATAAATAAATAAATAAATAAATAAATAAATGAGTTGGTTTTATATAGAAATTTTATATGACATGTTATATGGCAATATAATACCAAAAATAGTTGATTATCTGCAGCTATCAGAAAAAAATCATAAAAAAATTTTAGATGTTCCCTACTACTCTTAGTTTTACAATTCAATATCTGCAGTGCTATGTAAAATGACCCATGGAATGATTTACTTGCTATTTTTAGTAACAAAACGTTCTCTTTAAAATGACATTATAATTATTACTGATCACAATTTAAATGTTAGAAATGTGAAGCTTTACCTATCATAAAAATAAATAAGTGATGGTATATCAAGCCCAAACCACTTTTAAGCAGATTTTCACTTAATTCAAAGCTCAGAGATAATTAGTCATATCTATCCAGATATGTATATTTCACTTGACATTTTGAAGCACTGGATCCGATTATTATTTGCTGTAGTTTACTGACCAGTTTTCTTTTTCATCTTGTGAATTTTCTGTTTTGTGTTGATTTTAATAACACTGGGATAGTTCATTCATCTGCATTTGCTAACTTCATTTCAACTTTGGGACTAGGCATGAAAAAGAAAATGAATGTATTATTTCTATATTCAACAGGTTCAATGCCACTTTGAGGAACAGTAAATAAAATTAATAAAGTGTATTATTCAGAAGGGAATCTATTGTTTGATCACATATGCACAAGGCATTGTTTTATGCTCATTACAAATTGTGTAACTTGTAATCTTTAGTACAAATCTATACAAAATTATTATTTCTTAGTTTTCAGAGGAGGAAAAAATAATAGCCTTTACAGAATGAATATCAAATGTCAGGATTTCACACAAAATTTAATGTGCCTTGCTGTATTTTAGAGATAATATTTCTATCATCTTCTCATGAAATACAAGGCAACTTGTTTAAACTACTCCAAGTCCCATAGCTTATGACAGATACACATATGATTTGAATGAACGTGCACATTCTACCACTTATGATGACTTGAATGCTTACAATAGTATTGGTTCTCTGACTTTTATACCTCCTTAAACAATAATTTTTATTAGAATGCCACTTATCAGGTGGCTTTTCCTCATTTCCTGCTATTGATTGCTCAAATCTAAAATAGCATTATCCACGATGTCTCATTCTGCTTGAAACCAAATTTGATAGCTGAAAAATTCTGTGGTCTGCCCACTTACTTCTGGGAAATTCATTATGTGTTATTTAATAACTCATAGAATATAATCTTAAACCATCAACCCTGATCCACTCTCATCTCAGAGGATTGTCAGTTACAAAAAACATATGTTTACATTTCCTTTTGAAGGTATCATGAAGACAAATATTTGTAAGTTCAGAAATTCTAAAGACTCCACATAAGAAAAATTTGTACTAAAGGGAGGAAAACAGTATTGATTACCTTCTTTATTCTTCTGTGTTTTTTTTTGTGTGTGTGTGTGTGTGTGTGTGTGTGTGTTTGAGACAGAGTGTCAACTATGCAGTTTGGGCTGACCTTGAGCTCACTTTGTAGCCCAGGCTGGTCTTGAACTCACAACGATCCTCCTGCCTCAGCCTACCGAGTGCTGGGATTACAGTCATGAGCCACCATGCCCAGGCTCTTCTGTGTTTTATATTAATGAAAAAGTTAGGATTACCTAAAAACTTCTTAATCATATATTATTAACTTATCATAGCTTTAATGAAGCTACACTATACAGATGTAGACTTAGATGATATAATTATTTCAGAAACTTGTTGGTTGTTCCTGCTTTTATATAAACACAAATTCTCTAATGACTTAGGGCCTGTAATACCTACTGCAAGATTAACTTCTTATTGCTTCTCTTCTCAAGTAAGTCATATTTTGTCCCTAGGATCATATTAATGAATTCCTGCTGTCTTGATTACTTTTTTCTTGTTGCTGAAGCAAAATACCTGACACCTAAAATTAGAGAAGGAAAGGTTTATTTAACTTACAGTTTTTGGAGGTTTTAGTCCATAGTCAGCTGACTCCAAGGCAGGGTGGCATGGCTGAGGAGTGATCATTCATGGTGGCAGCAAATGACAAGAGTGAGAAGGGCAAAAGGGGGGAAAAACACCTTCTTCCTTCCCTTATATTGTGTGCCAGCTCTGCCCCTGGGTGGGTGCAGTGCTCACACTGCCAATCACAGTACTAGACAATGAACCAATCACAAATGCTAGATTCAGCTGCTTCCATGACTGCATGAGGCTTGGCAGGCCACCTAGACACAAACCCTAACACCTGTCTGGTAGAGAGCAACTTCTGCTAACTTATTCACACACATCACTATTGAAGTGTCACTTTTAAACTTACCTAGCCAATAAATAAATTAGTGCTTTGTGCTCATATCCTTCATCCTGACTAAAGCTCTTTATTGCTTTTCCCTACCTAAAATAACTCAAACAGAGAGAAACACTAAAATCCCTAGTTAAAGCCTGTAAGTCTCTCAACATCAAGGCAGGGGTACATGTGAGAATTGACCAATTATTTTTAAGGAATAGATCAGGAAACAGAGGGTTGAAGTTCAGTTAGTTTCAGTTCCAAGACTTTACTGTGATGTGACTGATAAAATAGAAATTTTTAATTCCTCATAAGAAATCTCATCCTTATTGAACATGGTAGAATATTTTTAGCCACATTTATTCTGAACCAGTGTCCAATATGCAATGATTGGAGTATGATATGAAAGCTGAGATCAAGACAAAATTTGGGATCATACAGATTCACCAATGAATGTGGAAAAGTTAGCCACCATGTTAAAATTAAAGCTAAGGACTTGCAAACTAGATTCCAAGCATCTGATGGTGAATAGAAAAGACCCCGGGAAGACCATGACCCATGGATCTTTCAATGAAGAGAAAATACTCTGATGGGAAAGATTAAGTGTATCCAAAAATTGGGCTATTCTATCTTAATGTCATTGTAAAAAAATATTTTTAAACCTATGCTGTATAAGTTTTAGTTGTCTTTCAAAACTGGCTCACAAGTCATTCTGTTGGTTGAATGAGATGACGTGTGTATGTGTGTATGTGTGTATTTATGAATGGATACATGGATGGAAGGAAGACAGAAGTTTAAATTTTCCAATTACACAGCCTGCCAAAAGTTTTACCAAAAGGCTACTGCAATTTATTCCCATATCAGGTATTTTTGTAAAATTTTAAAAGGTAATATATATTAATCACATTTAATTACAGATTTTCTTATTTCTGCTTCTTTTCTGTCACCCTTGCTTGCATACTTGGTAATGCTGGAATTATTCCTTGTGTCCACTGTGTCAATACACACAGCTATTTTTTTAATCTTAAAGATGATGAAAAAAACCCAGAAAAATCAAGAAGCAAACAATCAAAGAACAATAACAAAAGCAAACTGACAAGAACAACAACCAAAAATAGCAATAAAGGATTTCAAAACAAGGTGATAGGAATTTAACAATGAGTATCATGTGATCTGCAAATAATGATCATTTAACTCCTTCCTGTCTTACCTTTATTCCTTTTATTTCTCTTTCGTGTCTAATTGCTCTGGCTAATGTTCCCAGAACTATTTTGAATAGGAGTGATGAGAGTGGACAACTTTGTCTTGCTCCTAATTTTAAAGTGAAAGCTGTCAGTTTTTGTCCATTTAGTATGATGTTGGCTGTTGGTTTCTCATAGATGGCTTTTATCAGCTTGAGGTATTTTTTATTATGATTTTCTCTAGGGTTTTTACCATGAATGAGTGTTGGACTTTATCAAAAGCTTTTTCTGTGTCTATTGAGATGATCATGTGATTTTGTCTTTTGCTCTGTTGCTGGAGTGTATCACATTTATTGATTTGTGTATGTTGAACTATCCATGCATTCCCAGGTGAATCTCACTTGGTCATGGTGTATAATCGTCTTGATGACTTGCTGCATTCTGTTTCCTAGTATTTTATTGAGGATATTTGTATCTATGTTCATTAGGGAGATTGGCCTGCAGTTCTCTTTCTGATTGGGTCTTTCTCTGGTTTTGGTATCAGGGTAATTCTTGCCTGAATTTCTTCCCTTTCAATTCATTAGAGAATTGTTTCCCTTTCAATTTCATTAAAGAGTTTGAGGAGTGTTGGCATTAAGTCTTCCTTGAATTTCTTGTAGAATTCAGCTGTGAACCCATCTGGACCTGGGCTTTTCTTTGTTGGTAAGTTTTAATTCCATTTTCAATTTCATTAACTGATATTGGGTTATTCAGACTTTTTATATCTTCTTGGTCGAATTTTGGTAATACATATGTTTCCAGGAGTCTGTCCATTTCTTCTGTGTTTTCCGTTCTATGAGAGTATAGATTTTCAAAGTAAGTATTGATGTCTTGTGAATTTCCACAGGATCTGTAGTGATTTCACCCTGTTCATTTCTTACGGCATGAATGTGAGTTTTTTTATTTTCTCTTTTTTATAAGGTCAGATGATATGCATGGGATAATTTCAATTCCTCTGTATTTACTTAAGCATGTTTTGTGGGCTAGAATATGGTGTACTTTAGAGAACATCCCATGTGCAGCTGAGAAGAATTATATTCTAAAGTCATTGGGTGGAACACTCTGTAAATGACTACTAAATCCAATTGTTTGAGGTTTGATTTAATTCTGCTATTTCTTTGTTGATTTTTTTTACCTGTCTATGACAATGAGGCTTTATAACTGTGTTATTAATATTTCTTATATAGTTGAGTGCTCCCATATTTGGTGCATATATGTTTATGATTGTTATTTCTTTCTCTTGAATTTTTTCCCCTAACAAGTCTATAATGATCTTTTTCTCTTTTAATCATACTTGGTTTGAAGTTCACATTGTCTGCAAACAGAATAGCTACCCCTGCTTTTTTCTGGGTTCCTGTTGCTTGGAGTATTGTTTTCCATCCTTTGATTTTTAGTCCATGAATTTTTTCTTGAGTTAAATGAATTTCTTGTATACAGCATATTGTTGGATCTTGTTTATTGATCCATTCTGTCAGTCTGTTTCTTTTGATTTGTGAATTGAGGCCATTTACATTTATGGCAATAAGTGATATGTATTGGCTTGTCTTTTTCATGTTATTTTCCTGCACTTGGGTTCCTACTTTTCCTCTCTGATTAATTGCTTGCCCTGCGTGGTGGTTTCTTTCTGTTATTGTTCTCAGAATTGTGGTCATTTTTATCTCCATCTGGAATGTCTTTCAGTACTCTTTGTAGTGTTGGATTGGTGGTCATGAATTTCTTCAGTTGTTCTTTGTCATGGAAGTAACTTATTTCTCCATTGATTTTGAAAGGTAGTTTCCCAGTGTACATCAGTCTGGGTTGGAAGTCCTTTTCTTTTAGGGCTTGAAATACTTTACTCAAAGCTCTTCTTGCCTTGAAAGTTTGTGTTGAGAAGTCTGGCATGATTCTGATTGGTTTTCTCTTATAGATGATGTGTTTCTTTTCTCTAACAGCTTTTAAATTTTGTCAAATCATTGATTAACAAATATTTGAGTTTTTTTACTGTCCTTAAATCACATTTTCCTGGAAATTCTGTGCTCTTTCTCAGTTTCCTTCCTCTCCTCATGCATTGGTCTAGCCACAATAATGTCATTTATCAAAATTTCATGCATATCCTATGGCCTTACATATCTTATTCTCTCCACTCTCTTCACTGGGGCTGAGAGTAAATGAATATGATTGTTTTGTTTCCTGAATTTGTAAATATGCTTCAATTGAATGCCATTCTTCACTGAAAAGATGGCAGTGTAAAGACTTTTTTACATTGCTGTTCTCTCTCTGCAAAATTTTGGAGGTTTAGTTTCATTGCACTCAAGCATGTCATCTTGGTTGTGAGATAGTGGTACTAGAATTGCTTCTGTTGGTCAAAAATACTTAACATAGACTTCTTCTTTGCCTTAGACCCCTTGTCTCCCTTTACTGAGAGCACTTACCTTAGAAAACTTGTGACCATAAATTTTCTAGACATGTACATCTTTTATAACAAGCCTCTCTGTAGACATATAAACCAAGACTCTCTTATTCAAGGGCCATATCTCCCATATGCAAATATTACGAAAGGCTATACCCAAATCCCAGTTTCTGTGAGAAGGTGGTGATCTGACTTTGAGGGGATCTCTGTTCCAAGATGTAAAACTGCCTCCTATGATGAAGACTGGAGAGTTTACTGTTATTTGGAGTCAAGGGAATTTCAAATGCACAGAAACCAGGTCATCCCAATCTAGGTGTTACAAATCCCAAGCTCTGAATTTCTGTTAAACTGACCTTAATTTTGGGTCTTATTCCAATTGCATTAGCTAAGAATGAATTCATAGCTTAACCAACTTTGCCCAGTTTTATTTTTATTTTGATATTATGTCATTTTTTTCCCTGAGAGCCTAAGTTTTCAAAAGGATGATGCTTCCCATGTCCCTTACCTCCTGAATATAGATAGATAGATAGATACATAAATAGGTAGATAGATAGATAGATGTAGGTATAAATAAAAATGTACATGTTCACATCCCTATCTCTCCATATTTCTTTGACTCCTGGGATTGAGTAATTCCATGAATAGAGACTCAACTGATACTCAAAAAGAAAAAAAAGAAATGAAGAAATACCTCAACTGATACTCCTATGGGTTTGCTTCTTCCTGTCTCTATTTTCTGTTATCTCTGCTTCTAAGTGTTTTAGTTCCTGAGGCAAATTAAAACATAGGGGGATTTTATACACAATTCTTCACCATTGTCTTTATAATCTTTCTGAAGCTTTCTCTGCTGAGTTAACCAGGATACACATAAAAATAAAATATAGATAAATGCAAATATACTTTTGACTATAAAAATTAGTTGAAGAGGAACAAAGCTACATGACAGTGTAGGACTCTTCAGAGATGATCCCTCCACAGAAACATCAATTTGAATAACTGCATACAAAACTATGCTCAGAAGAGCTAAGAAAACCAGGTGAGAGATCATAGTATCTGGTAGTAATACAGTAAGAAAAGATATGTTAAGGGGTTAAAATGATAATTTTACATTACCCAAGTTACCCCTACATCCCAGGCAACACGGTATGGAGGGAGAGTCTGCCTATGTTGGACAAGAGAAGGAATTAGTGCAGTAGTTTGCTTTGAATGTCAGCTCTGGACCCATGGCAGTAAAACCCAGTGCTGTGAAGACCTCTGTGACCCAGAACTCCAGGATGATTCCTATAGGCTGAGCCTTTAGACCAGGGCAGTACTAGTGTCAGACTGAACCACATAAGTGCAAGTCTCAAGCATGTGAGTAAATTTGATCTTGGAGCCACATCATTGTCAAGTCAACATCTGTAGCTCCACACTCTGGACAACCCACAGTAGCAAGCATGTTACAAGCAGTTGCTGCCTTGTTTCAGATACCAGCTGCCACTTACTTCAGGTTTGGCTCTGTCCCAGGGTAATGAAGGAAAGAATAAACATTAGAATAGGAAAAGTAATAGGTTGAAATTAAAAAAAGAAAAAAGAAACGAAGAAATACCTGAAGCTACCATTTTGAAGAAAGCCAGAGACACTAGGGTAACCATTGTTAATCTCCTGTTGTTATGTTTTGAAGACCTGTATTGCTTGCAGTGTTCTTTTCTGAAATGCTATATTGTGTTTTACTCTATTCTGTTTTGTTTTGTTCTCTTTAAAATAAAAAAAAATAAAAAGAAATACCTGAAGTTAAATACCGCAATGAAAAATATAAAAACTGCAATAGAGAACAACAAACTCTGAATCACTCAAATGGAAGAAAGAATCTGTGAATCTGAAGACAGGTTATTTGAAAATATATAGCCAAAGGACAAAAAAAGAAGAAAAAGAAAATGAATGAAGATAATTAACAGGATTCGTGGGATAGTATCAAAATAGAGATATTGGTATTAAAAGGAAGAGAAAAATGAAGGAATACAATATATTTTAAAGGCATAGTAGAAGCAAATTTTCCAAATGTGGAGAAAATTCTCAACATCCAGAAACAGGAGGGTCAAATGCCTTTAATCAGAGTCATTCTAAATAAGACTACTCCAAGACATATTTGAAGTGTTAAATATCATAGATTAATAGTGGATCTTGAAGTGAAAAAAAGAAAAGAAGCGAATAACATAGGGAATTCAGTATGGTAGCAGTGGCAGTATGGCTGAGAAATCTCTCAGCAGAAACCTTGCAGAACAGGATAGAATAGATGGATTGATTTAAGTGTTGAAGGAGAAAATCTATCAGCCAAAAAAAAATTATACCCAGAAAAACTTTGAAAATGAAGGAGAGATGGAGACTTCCCTAAAAAGAAGCTGGGGGAATTCATGAATACCAGACCTGTTTTGTTTTACAAGACATGCTGAAGAGAATTCTTTACCCTCACTGAAAAAAGATGCTAATAAAGAATACAAAATAATTCTGAATATAAAACGCTCATTGGTAAACATAAGTACACAGTCAAATTCAGAAACATCTGGTAGTATAATGATGATATGTAAATCCCTCATACTTTAATACAAAGACTTTAGTACAAAAGAACAATTAAGTGTACTAATAGAGAAAATAATTTGTTAAGGGGATGCAATATAAAAAGTTGTAAAATGTGACATTAAAATTCAAAATGAATGAGAGTAAAGTGTAGTTTTTGTGATCAAGGTTGTTATTATCTTAAATAACAAATATAAAATGTTTCTTTGTAAGTTTCAATCTAACTACAAAGAAAAAAAACTGTAATGAATACACAGGAAATAAATAACAAGAAATTATACATATACCAGTAGAGATAATCATTTAGCCACAAAGGAAGATAACAAGAAAAGAAGAAAGGGCTGTCTACTGAAAATCTAGAAAATAATTAAAAAGATGGTAATAGTAAATTCTTACATATCAATAATAATCTTAAGGCTTGATAGATTATATTCTCCAATCAAAATATACAGGAGGACTAAAAAGGATTCTTAAAAGACTCAGTTGGATACTGCACATTAAAAACGTCATTCACCATGA
Source organism: Cuniculus paca (assembly GCA_004365215.1). NCBI lineage: Eukaryota > Metazoa > Chordata > Mammalia > Rodentia > Cuniculidae > Cuniculus > Cuniculus paca. The sequence continues at coordinate 4,361 of RJWT010035601.1, read as the reverse complement.
GTAACTGGAATTCATCCAAAGGATTCAAAGATAGTCCAATACATCAAATCAGTAAATGTGATAACAGTATGAAGACAAAAACCATACAATGATTTCAACAGATGCAGAAAAACCATTTGAAAAATTTGGAATTTTTCATATAAAAATTCTAAATAAAATAGGTATTGAAAGAATGTCTCTCAATAAAATGAAGACAATCTATGACAGAATCATAGTCAAAATCCTAATCAATAGGGCAAAGTTGAAACGTTTTAGTCACCAACTGAGACAAAGACAGGATACCAGCTTTCAGCACTTATACTCACAATATCAGTAGCAATCAGCCAGAACAATTAGTAATGAGGAAAATATAAACAGCATCAAAATTAGAAAGCAAGAAAGGAAACTGCCCCTGTTTTTAGATGATAAGACCTTATATGTAAGAAACCCTAAGGACTCCATCAATACATGAGTTATGGGTAAATGAATTCAGTAAAATTACAATAGACAAAATGAGCATATAAAATTCAATAGTAATGTATAGCTTCTACACACTAACAATGAAGTACCTAAAATTGAATTCAAGAAAACAATTCAATTTATAATAGCTTAAAAAAAGAAACCCTGGGAATAAATTTAACCAAATATGTGACAGATCCGTACAAGGAAAGTTATTTTTCAAATGTTGTACTGTTATTCATTTGATTTGTCCTTAATGTAGAACCAGAATCTTAGAATTTTTTTGCCATTTTCCTTCTTTTTACCATAGTGTAAATGAGCTATTAAAATTTCTGTTACCACTTTAGAAAATACTAAACTAAACATTTTAATCTTAAGTCAGGCTGTGTTGCTTTTGGTATTAAATAAATATGTAAATAATAGAATAAAATAAATGACTTTTGATTATACAGACAATGAAATACAAAATTTTCATCATGGTGCATAAGGCCCTATATCTTCTTTAAATCTCGGTTACACGTCTCTAATGAAAATAACTTCACTTTTACTCTTTTTCTATTGATTTTGGCCTCTTTATGATCACATCAGTTACACTCCCACCCCAAGAACTCCTGCCTCATTATCACATCAATTCACAGACTTCAAAGAGCACCTTTTCTAGAATGCCTTCCAGATAAATGAAAATTAACAAGACCACCACAACACCTTGGAAACATGTTGTCCCAAGTGCAGTGAAGGAAAATATGGCCCGGAAGATTTATATTGGAGATTAAAGTATTATTGGCAATGTTGTGAAGCAAGGAGGTGATCTAGTTTTACATCACAGAGTTCTATTCTTGGTTTTGTCAAATGTTTAGTTGGAAGGGACAAATGCTGTCAAAATTAAAGTAACAACACAAGGATAATTAATCATCATAGTTGCTTTTACTACTTACATTTGCAGCAACACGAAGAAGGCTTTTCAGTATTTTGTGGAAATAATAAAGTAGATTTAGATGTCAAATCTTTCAGATGAATAGCAATTTAAAAATGTCATCATAGGGCCGGGGATCTAGCTCAGCGGCCTAAGCGCCTGCCTGGCAAGCGCAAGGTCGTGAGTTCAATCCCCGGTGCAGCAAAAATAAATAAATAAATAAATAAATAAATAAATAAATAAAAATGTCATCAAGTGTATACAAAACACTACTTAATGGGAGATAACTAAATGTTAGAATGATCTTGGGAAGACAGTGGTTAAAATGAACTAATTGTTGGTGAAGAATTATTGTCTTTTTTGTCCTATTTTTTACAACTAGAAAACACAGTAAAAAACAAATGATGGCAACCAGTCATGTAAAAACCATGAAAATAATAAAAATCCCACTACAGTATAACAGTTAATCATGAATATTTCTTAATTACTACTTCTTGATTTTAAACAAAAAAATATGAGACTGTGATGAACTTACATTCTGAAACCAAGCAAAATATGCCAAGACTGGGTAAAGGCTTTTTTGATATTGGCATGCTAAGTTTGTAATTTTTGACTGCAGGGTTATTATAGATCACAATTGCAAATCTTTCATTCTAAGAGCAAATATTTACATTTCAAGAAATAGACTACGAAAAGTTAAAAGAAAATTGTCATAATCTCTGTGGAATTTAATTTTAATTAGTCTTCAATTTAACCAGCAGGGAAATATGAAAATGGCTGCCTTTCATTTCACCTAAAATATAGCCACACCTATAGTTTATGAAGACCTCCCATTGTCATTATTTTAAAACTAGGGCATTGAAATATGATGCAAAAACTGTTTTTCATTATATTAATGGAGCATCTAATTATTTAAAATATTGAGAGTACAGGGATAAAATTCTAGCTATACAGCAATGGTGACTTCTTCTAGTCTTTTCCAAATTGATAAGCTTGCAATTGTGCTGAAACACTTTTTCTGTAGTGTAAACAACATTTCAGGGCGAGTTTGGCAACACTTCAATGTTTACTGCAAGCATTAGTCCTGTGAGACTATGGTAAGCCTATAATATTCAAAGCAGCTGAAAAGAAATGTCAAAAGCTAAGAAAAAAAAAACCATTCATAGTAAGTTAAGGAAAATTTTGAAGTATTGAAAAATATCGTCTTTAATGCATTTTGGTTTTCTCATTGGTCTTTCAATTTCTTGAATTGCTTCAGTTCTTTGGCTAGGTTGGAAATCTACCAGGTCCTTACTTAAAAGGAAATACTTTGTTTACTAGTATTTATGATTGTCAAATTGATAGGTTCCTGAGAAATTTGACTTCTTTTCTTAATAGGAACATATAAAAACTGAGTGATTAGGAATCATGTACCAAAATAAATAAATAAATAAATAAAAGTATCAAGAAAGCCAAAAAGAATCTCTATCTCATGGGAATATTGAAATTCTGGGAGGTAAGTGACAATCATTTCAAATCACTTCTTACAGTGGAAAAAATATTTCAGACAAAGAAGTGAAAAAGATTGGACTTTCAAGTGCCTCCTATGTTATTTATGTGTTGCCTGCGAATGAATGAGAGACAATTTTGAATTTGCCTTAGACAGATTTTTTATAATGAATTCTGCATCTCCTAGTTACAGTAGTAGAGAAATGGATGAGAAATGGATTCCCCATGCAGAAAATGAGCCACATAAAGAAATTCACATTGAACTCCTATTAGGAATTTCTCAACTATACTGTAAAGCAAGCAGCAAATTTGTAGACAAGGGCTTGCTTAACCCTTCTAATACTCTTCTATGTAGAATAAAAATACACTCCTTCTCAATGGGCATAGGTCTACAGCTGAAAATGTGCTTCTTTTTTGGTAATATTTAGCATTTGTTAAGTTTCCTATTCTCTGTGTCATTTATGCTAAATATTTGGTGACTTGAGTACATTTCACAATTATATTTTCTTGTGAATGTCAAGTTTATAGTAAAAGCTGTTTTCCACTGGCATTTTTTTTTCATTCAATCTTATGCAGAACAAGGATGAATTTGAAAATTGATCTTTAGTGATCATTTCATTCATCAGAATTGTCAGGTTTCTGAGATTACACTTGTTGAACACATGGGTTGGCATACAGTAAACTCAATAATTATCTGTTGAGTGGGGAATTAGATGAGAGATTGAACATAGAGGAAAAAGAAATAATCACAAAAATTTCTGACCCTCGAGGAAATGGTAAGGTATGACTAGCATGACGAGTTTCAAAAATCTTTTGGAAGATTAACATGCAAAAATAATTTTACATGGAAAGTAGAATAAAAATAAACATATTATGAAGTAAATATAATCTAAATTTTAATTAAAATATATGCCTGTATTAATTGAAAAAGCTTAAGGTAACAGGGGTGGAGTGGGGGAGAGATTTTTCTTTTGTCTTTTGATATGATGAGTCTATTCATTGGAGCAGAATGCAACGTACTAAAAGAACTTTATGTATATGATAGTGCAACATTTTATATATTAACATGTGGCAACCATACATATGCAGGCATTACAATCTCTTCAACATGGTGTTGTCTATGTGTGTTTTACCCTTCCCCCTCTGTCCTAGCCACTCCTTATAAATTAAAATAAAACGTAGAAATCCAGACAAATGCAGCTCAGGGGAAAGTTCGTTGGATCACTCCACCTGCAAACCAACTGTCTATCCTAAACAGAAACCAACTATGAAACTAGCTCTGTGACACCAACTTACGCATTAATACAGTCAGATTTTAACAGCTGACTTTCACATTTTAAATCTCTTAGTGCAAGAACATCTTTTGAGATGTTCTCAAACGTCATTCTCAAAGGAATTAAATGTGGCTCTTCTTGGTCTTATAAAACTGCCACAAACAAACTAATATTCACTTTTCATGAACACCTTTCACATCAAAGTTTTTTTTTTTAAGTCTTTCACCATCAATGCCATAATAGGAATT
>RJWT010035600.1:0-13433 GCA_004365215.1 Cuniculus paca | reverse complement strand
AAAAATAATGACAAAATACAAAATAGAACAAGATCCAACCAGATAGGAAAGTGATAGATAATCACACAAACGAGGGAGAATAAATGTAGTAAAATACCTCTGGTGTTTACAGTTCTGTGATTGTGTTCATGTTAGATCCTGGAAATGTGCTGTATATGGAGCTGATCTTGGCCTTTGGATCTGGGAGATAGGACTGGTCTTCTGTTGGTGGAGTTCTCCAGAGCCCAACTGCTGACTCCTTGCTCTAGACACTTCCACATGGCTGGTCTCACTGATTACTCCACCCTCCAAAGATGTGTGTGCACCCACATGTCCAGTGCCCAGTTGTCCTGGGGCTCCTCTGTCATTTGGTCAACGTACCAAAGGCTTGTGGATACCCACATGCCCAGGTCCCATTGTTCTGGGCTTCTGTTGTTCTGCCCAGCAAAGTCTTGTGTCTATGATGTTTCTGCTTTAAAGCCAGAAGACCATGGCCTGAAATTTGACCCAAAATAAAACTCTTCTCCTTTAACTTGCAGATGTCAGGTATTTTGTCCTAGCAAAGAGGAAACTGATTAAGAACAAATAGCTAGCATGTGTTAATTCAGGAACATAACACTGGTCTGTTTCACAGTAAAACACTTTCTCCTCTAAAATACTAAGTTTCTGAGTGTACCTTAGTAAAATAGAATGTACTTAGTGTGCAGGATGCCCTGAGTTCAATCCCCTGCTACAAGAGAATAATAAAAGTAGTAATACTAATAATGATAATAATTGTATTATAGGTTTTAGTGATGAAAACTGTGTGCTGAACCTGTAAAACATGCATCTACTCTAAATTGAATACTTGCACACAGTAATTAACTTAATTATATTTTCTAACAATGACACTGTGACCTGGCTAGTACTTTCTTCTCTCTTCTGAGAAGTGTGCAGGCTGAAGCCCACAAGGATGCATCAGATGATTACACAGCTATTCAATAGTGTCTTTCTCCCTGAAAACAATGGTCTGTACACTGAAACTGTTGACTTAATAAATTTCATAAAACAGTATTCTATTCTGCTCCTGACCTGTCATCTTGGTCCTTGTTAACTTTTTTCCTTTCCTTCAAGTGTGACAAATTCAGTCCAAAGAAAATACAATCAGAGATAATATCTCTCTGATTATTGAAAGCTGGAAAAAAAAACCACAAATTAGAAAAAGGATCAAATATGATTTAAGCACTTCAAAATCTCTTCATTTGGTATCCTTTTTCCATATGCATAGGGACTCACCTAAACCCCTGTGAAATTGTAGAAATGCTGGTAATATTTGCACTAACAGTTGTTCATTTTGACATTTTCATCCAAACACCTTAGTCACAAGTAATTGAATTTTCTCACTGCAGAAGAACTGGCATTTTTATGATAATGAAGCTGAGTACAGGGGTTCATTTGACATCAAAAGTGCTTTGCAAATATATTATGAAAAGTGCCCTAGAAGAGTGAATTAAGGAATACAGGCTTTAATTTTCAAGAAATATACTGAAATGCCCAGAAGAGAGTAGGTGTTTGTAGGTAAATAAACTATTAAATATTCTTATATTAACAGATCCTTGGTATATTTTTAGAGATGAATTTTGCTATATTTTTCAGAATTATTTCACATGCTCTTTATGTTTTCCTTGCACAAGAAAAGCAGCAGGTTACTTTCACATATAAAAATAACAAGATAACAAACTGGAAACATAAAGCAAACCCAGAATATGATTTCTTCCAAGAAAAGGACTGATCAACTAAAGGAAAAGCACAGATGTTTACAATTGGGAAAATATGTATTATATTATATAACTGATTTCTAAATAAATATTTTGCATATATCTGAAATTTTCAAAAAAGAAAGATACCTCACTGTTTTAGATGAGACTACTAATTTATTCATATATTCACACATGCTTTTGGTCCTCACGTGAAATGCATCTTGAAGGAGAGGTGTAATTCGAGTGGAAATAATCAACGATATTCTTTTAGTAGTTTAGGTGAGTCATTTTTAATAAATTCATCACTATGAGAAATAATTAATCATCCCTAGATGCTCACTGAGAAATAGAAAAAAGTGGGATTTTGAAGGATTTTAAAATAGATGATATGTGCACATGTGCATACAAAAACCACCCTGGAGAATACAGAAAAATTCTTCGTAAGGGGAATATGGAAAAAGAAAGTACAAATTGGAGACCACAAAATGAAACAAAATCATATATATTGCTTATATATTTTCTATTTTATACTTTTATAATATATGATTTTTATCATAAAAATACAAGGATTACAATTTGACAATATTTTAATTTTTTAAATTTAAGTAATATTCATATTTGTAACACACTTTCACCTGCTTGGCAAGCATGAAGTCCTGAATTCAATTCTTGGTACGAAAGAAAAAAAGAAAAGGAAAAAAAAACCTTGAAACATACTTTTTCCAAGTACATATATTTCTAGATAAGAAAATTTAAGCCAGGAACAATGACATATCCTCCTAAGAGTACACATTCTATTCATTTCAAAATCAAACCTAGAGCTCAGTTATCCTGTGACTTAGTCCATGTGTTTTCAACAATATACCACCAAAACATGCATAGTTTCAAACATTGGTAATGTCCTACTAAGCAGTTGTGTCATTTTTCACATAAGGACTTATTTAATAACCTAAACATAAAAAGAACTAAAATGTGTGTCCTTTCAAAATTTGTAATTTGATGCTCTATTTATGGACATGGTGTTTTTAGAAACAAACAGATGTTTTTAAACTTGTAGGAGGCAAATAATTCTTTCAAATAAATCAGCAAATTCATTCATGCCCTCCATCTTTCTTCATGGTTATTCATGCCAGTATTTTATTTTCCAATTGTCTCTTACTAGTATATGAGAAGATAATTAATTTTAAACATTAGCATTTATTTATTTATTGTCTTTTTAAGACAGGGTTTCACTATGCCATTCAGGCTAACCTTGAACTAGCTTTGTAGCCTACATTGTCTTTGAGCTCATGGAGATCCTCCTACCTCAGCTGCCTGAGTGCTGGGATTACAGGCATTTGTCACCACACCCAGTTTAAACACTAATCTTGTGTATGTACAATAGTAAATAATTTCTAGCAATATTTTTTCTTTTTTCTTTTGTATTGGATTACATGAGACTTTCTAAGTAAATAACCACATTATATTCAAATAGGAATGCATAAATAACTATATTATCTCCTTTTAGTGACTATAAGCTTTTTCTATATTTTAAATTGTAAGAATTTCCAGTACTTCCAGTTCAAGGTTGAATTGAAGGAACTTGTTTCCCCAAAGAGGGAGAAAAGATTTGGCTGTCTTGTTCCTGAAATATGAGAAAAATGGCTATCACTGTCAGGATTGCTATACACTTTCATGTCTGACTTCCAAAAGTCTTTTTCTTATTATGATTATTTTGAGTAAATTAATTTTTTTAAAAATAAACTTTGTGTGACTCTTTAAGGGATATTTTTTCTCTTTATACTATCGATGAGATAAATTGTATCAGTTCAACTTTTTAAAAACATGAAACTAAATATACATTGCTGGATTAAATCCAATGTGATCATTATGTATTTTCAACATATTAGATTCTATTTGCAAATATTTAAATTTTTATTTATAATTGTGAACGATATTGTTCTAGAGTTTTCCTTTTTTCGTGGACTGTCTTTGTCCAATTCAGTATTAGGGAAGCAAGTCTGAAAACAAGTAAATAAATGATGCTTTTTCCTCTGTTTTATACATTTCAGTTTTATCTTTCTATCATTGAATGTTTTGTAAAATTTGCCAGACATATTAAAGTCATCTCTTTGAGATACTTTTAATAACAGATTCAACATTGTCTTGATTACTTTTCTCTCATTGCTGAGACAAAATACTTGTTGCCCAAAATGAAGGAAGGAAAAGTTTATTTAGCTTACACTTTTTGGAAGTTTCAGTCCTTACTCAGCTAGCTCCAAGGCTAAGTGGCATGGTTGAATGACAAGTGTTCATGGGAGCTACAAGCAACAAGAGCAAAAGGGCAAAAGGAGAAAAGCATGCTTCCTTTCCTTTCATATTGTATGCTAGCTACCTGCCCCTGGGTGTGTGCAGCTCTTACACTACCAATCCCAGCGCTAGACAATGAACCAATCACAAATGCTAGATTCAGTCACCTTCATCATTGCATAAGGCTTTGGGGAGACACCCAGAAACAGACCATAACATTGCACCCCTGCACCCCCAAAGACTCATGCACATCCTTTATGCAAAAGACATTTAGTCTATCTCCATGAGTTGCCAAAGTCCAAACAGTTCAGCATGGCTGAAAAGTCAAAGTTCTAAGTCTCCTCTGCAACGTAAGGCAAACTTTTAGCTGTAACCCTGTGTACAAATGGAAACAAAATTAAGTATTTCCAACATTAGTGGCAAAAGATAAACTACCATTTCAAAGGGTACAAACAAGGGGATACAAAGGAATGGGATCAAAGGAAGTCCAAAGTCCCACAGGGCAAACATTAAGCCTTGGAGTTCCATGTTCAGCATCTGAAGCTATCTGGTTGTGAGCTCCAAAAGGCTTGAGTACTCCACCCTCATGGCACTTCTAGTGGTTGCAGTTTCCATGATTTCTCTCTTAGGTCTTCTCTGCTCAATCCTTGCAACTTTCCTTAGATGATCCATGCTCCTTGCTTTTTTAAACTTCTGGGTTCTCCATTGCACCTTTGGCTTCACGCTCACAGTTTCACACACTTTCCTCTCAGAGGCACATTGCCTGACCTCCCAGGCCTTCTGAAATTGGTATGGAAGCTGCCTTAACCTCAGAACTCTTGCATTCTGTATGTGCCTAAAACCAGTGCCACATGGATGAAGCCAAGGTCCACTACTACCTGGACCAGTAGCCAGGCTTTCTTTTCTCTTAGTTGTAGGGGATGAGTGCCTGGATTGCTGAGCACTCTGAATCTGATAGTGAGGAAAAGCTTCTCTATGCCACCACCATTTTGAAACCTCATGTGTCTGCTACCACCATTCTGGAACATAAGTGCTCTGCAGCTTTCTCCTACAAGGAAAATCTTTCACTTTTACAGTTTTGAGGCTGCAAAGCATGGAAACCCATTAATTCCCATGATTCCCCCAGGTCATCTTTTTTATTTTCCTGTTCCTTCTCAGCAATGGAGAACTCATTCTATCTTTACAATCCACAGATTTACTGGAGCTTCCCTTATGGCCAAACTCACAACATTTCAAATCACCCTGCTGGCTCTTTGCTCTTGATTTGCAACACAAATCTGGCTAAAAGCCCCCAATGATAACCATGCCACAGTCTCAACATTCAACTGCATTGAAACTTCTTCTCCTAGATTAATCAGTTCGCTATCCTTAATGTTAGTCTCAGACAAAGTCTCTGGACACGAGAAAAATGCAGATGAACTTTCTGCCAAGCCATAACATAACATCACCTGGAGTTTAACAACCAGTGGAGTCCTTCTTCCTGGCAAAAACCTCCTGAGCCTGGTCTTTACTGGCAAGCTTTCTATCAGCCTTCTGGTCTCCTGAACTATGACCAGAATCTCCCAATCAGAACAAGCTAAAGTATTCCAGCACCAGTCTTTCAGGCAACATCTCCAAATCTTTCCAAACTCTTCCCCCTAGTCATTCCCAAAGGTTCTTGAACCACATGGTCAGGTACAGTCAGAATGAGGACCTCACTCCACTGGTACCAAATTCTGTCTTGGTTACCTTTATCTCATTGCTGAGACAAAATACTTGATGCCTAAAATGAAGTAAGGAAAAGTTTACCTAGCTTACAGTTTTTATGTTGGCTACCTGTGCCTGGGCATGTGCAGCACTTACATCACTAATCACAGCACTAGACAAAGAACCAATCACCAACACTTGATTCAGCTGCCTCCATGACTGCATGAGGCTTTGGCGGGACACCCTGAAACAAACCATAGCAAATTTCTTCACATGTTTTTAAAATTTCTCTTGTGTTTGTTTTAATAAGTTATACTTCCCAAGAAATTCATCCATATCTTCTAATTAGTTAAAAGAACCCATATAAAATGTTTGATGCATTGTTTTCACACTCTTTTATTACTCATAATATTTATTGTGATGATCTCTTTCTCACTCAACATTTATGATTAAAATTCTTTCCTTTTTTTGATCAATACAGTTTGATTATTTTCCAAGAACTGTTAATTTGTTAATTTTTTATCATTCTCTTTTTCGTTGATTTATTCCCTTATTTTAATTATTTATTTTCTTCTACTTATGTGGATTTTCTTATTTATTTTATTTTTCCCTCTTGTAAATTCACAGGTTACTAATGTTATATACTTCTCCTATTGTAATATTTGTATAGTCTTTGAGTTCCCATGCAATTTTATATTTTCCATTCAATTTTATTTGGAAGTAATAACAAATGTGTTCTTAATTTCCAGATACTTAGAACATTTCAAATACTGTAATGTTATTTAAGATGAAATTAATTCCATTTGGATCAGAGAATACACTTTATATGATTCTGACTTTTCTAGGGGTGCAACATTTCTGGAGGTACTGCAATACCAAGTTGATGTGTGGAGTGGACAGAACAACCTCTATTCCATCTTCCAACACCAAAACTCCATTTAGTAAGCTGTTCTTGAATAAAGTACATATCAGATATTAAACTGATAAAATCAAATAATAGCCTTGATTTCAGCCAAAAGGTCAAACAGCAATTGTATGATTTTGATTTGGCCCATGTTTTATGGTGCATCATGGAAATGATTCTGGAAAATATACAATGCACACTTTGAGAGGGCAAGTATCCTCCACTGGTTGAACTATAAATTTTATTAGATGAAGTCAATTTGTATTCCTCAGATCTTAAGTGTCATTGCTGATTCCTTCTTATTTTTACATCAGTGCATAATAGTGAGAATTACAAACAACTATGATAATTTCATAGTCTTTTATTTCTCCCTCTAACTCTTCCTTCTTTACTTCATTTAACTTGATATCTTTACTAGTTGCATAAAGAAGTATAACAGTTATGCATTTCTCATTGTCCCTTTTATCACTATGACATTCTCCTCTTTCTGTTTGTAAACCCTTTGGTCAATGTCAATGTTACCTATATTAAAATATCAATGATTAATATTGTTTTTGCTTACTGTGTATGAATACGGATGTGCCTACTAAGTTTCATTTTTTCTATATTTTAATAAATTAAGTTCCCCTATTTAGCAAGTGGTAGTAGTACTGTATTTTGTTTTGTTTTTACTTTATTTCTGTCTTTTCTTTAGAGTATTTAAATAGCTAAAATTTAATGTGTGATATAAACTATTGATATAGTTGAATTTTGTCTACTATTGTCTCATTTGTTTCCAGTTTTCCTCTTTTTTGACTTTTGGTGCCCCATTGTCATTTTTGTTTTGGATTCTTAGAATTGTTTTGGTGTTCTTTTTTTTGTTTTCTACTGCCATTTTGGTTGTCTCTTATTTTTATTGGATTGTGCTATGCCTGTTTACCCTTTCACAACCTACTTAGAGAGAGCAGTTTAAGATTTCACCTAAAATGTTGAAAACTCGACAAGATATAGTCTCTTATATCCCCCTAATATTCATTGATATTGGCTTTACATTTGTGATATGTGTTATATCTATATAGACTCAAAACCCCACTGGAAAATGTTATGTTTATTTTAAGTCCTATACATGTTTTAACTGGCTGAAGAGACAGCACATTATTTATAACATTTACCTAGATGTTTATCATTTTTCATGATATTTGCTTTAAGGGATATGTATAGATTTCCTTTTATGTTCAATAATTTTTATTTAACTTTTTTGTTTCAAAACTAGCCAACATGTGATATGTACTTCAATAATCCTTTGTTTGAGAATTTTTTTGTAAGCTTTCATTATGGAAGAGTATCCTAGATATAACAGTCTGGCATGGCACAGCTATTTTTGACTATTTGTAAGATTTTATTTTTTCACTGTTCTGGCCTTTGTGTTTTCTAATGAGTATTTACAATTATTCAATTCAGTGTTTCCTGTATGCAACATGTCACTCGTGCCAATTGCTCTCAAGATTTTGTTCTTACATTTAATTTTTAGCAGTTTAGTATGATGCATGTAAAATTAGTTAACTTTGAGTTATTCTGTTTCAGGTTCATCAAACTTCTTAAAACTCTGGATTTAGTGCTAGCTTCAGCAACACATGTACTAAAATTGGAATGATACAGAGAAGATTAGCATTGCCCCTGCACAAGGATGACATGCAAATTCATGAAGCATTCCCTATTTTTGTTTTAGTCTGTTTTCTATTATTTGATTGCAATATGTGAGAAGGTATGTACAGCTATTTCAAAGAAAACGAGACACTGTGGTACCCATTGCTGATTTCTTATTGTCTGGTTTGAAGGCCTGTAATGCTTTCATTCTTTTGTTTTGATTGGTTTTATACTATTTTGTTTTGTTTGAATTTATTGTGTGTGAAGGTATGAACAACTATTTCAAAGAAAACAACAGACACTATAGTAGTCATTGTTGATTTCCTGTTGTTTTGAAGTCTTGTATTGCTTGCATTGTTCTGTTCTGATCTGCATTATTGTGTTTCACTCTATTTTGTTTTGTTTTGCTTTGTTTTATTCTCTTTAAAATAAAATAAAAAAAATTTTAAAAACCCTGGATTTAAAACTTTCAGTGAATTCAGAAAAAAAATCAACAATCATTTTAAATTAGTTCTAAATGTTTTTAACACTACTATATTTTCTATTATTGTTATTTTATGAGGATGAGTATAAACATTTTGAAAATTTCCCTCAAGAAACTGAGACCTGACCTTTTTTTTTTTTTTTGGTATTTTATCTCTGTTGTTCACAGTGGATATTACCTGTTGATCTATCTTCAAATTGACTTGGTCTTCTGTTGCCAATTCGGCTACTAAATGCATGTAGTTCAATTTTAAGATGATAAACTTTTTCTTTTCATGCTTTCACTTGGCTCTTTTTTATAGAATTTAGTTTTGATTTAAGACCTTCCCCCTTTGCATTGAACATGAATGTGCCCTTCTTATAAAGCAGTTAGTAAAACTGATTGGAAGTCTTTTTCTTTTATTTTTTTTTCAGTTTTTTAAAATTTCAATGTCTGATCATTTTGAAGCTAGCATCTGTTGACTATTTTTCGATACAGAATCTGTATCTGTAGTTTAATTATAAGTACATAAGTACTATATTACTTCAGGGGAGTTGGTACATGTATGTAAAAGGTGAAAGATTTATACGATCTGAAGAGAAACCAGAGTATGATTCACATATGTAATACATCTTAATTCTCTTTTCATCATCCCAACCAACCTCACTCCATCTCTTAATCTCCTTCCTTTTTCAGACTACCTACTTTCCTATTTTTTAAAACTTTTATTTTGTTTTATTCTATTATGGATTTCTTTTTCTTTTTTCTCCTTTCCTAATTTTCCATAATTTACCTTGTGATATTTAAGCTTGTATGTCTGATTTATTTCACTTAACATTATGGTCTCAAGGTTAAAAAGAAAAATAAGGAATCCAGAACTCCAAAAAATTAGGAAGGCAATTTCATGGAAGTATTGTATCCTGTTACAATCCTGTGGAGAATATAGATGCTTTGTTCTAATAAGGGATCAAACCATAAGTTCAGATCTCAGCTTTTATCTCATCTTCTTTCTGTGCTGGCACAAATCTTAGGCAGGTTTCTTGGGTATTGCTCTGTAAGTTTGAGTTTGATTCACATGTTCAAATGCAGAAGGCAGCCTGAGTCATACATCCTTAGTGTCGGTAATAGTCATGCTTTAAAGCTTTTGGTTCACTGGTTTAGTTCTTTTCCATGCTTTTATAATTCTGAGGTTAACTTGAGTTCAGACAGTGGTTCAAATCTCAAAATCTGTTCTACACTGTTTTGAATTTCTTTTACACACTCATACCTCAGATATGAGACTGGAATATTTGCACAATTTTAGCAGATTCATTTATCCAGCTACAAACAATCTCCAATTATCCTCCAGCCTCCATGGCCCATTTTGGTTTTTTCTTCCCTCTGGCCATATATATGTATGTTATTTTCTAGTTTTAGTCAGCACCACTACATACCATTTTCCCAAATGAAGATGACACTTGGGGCAAAATTTGCAGAATAAAAAAGAAATAAAAAAGGAAAGAATTAGAAGTTCACTCACAGAACGTCATTTCTCTATGTTTTGACCTTTTTGTGACCTTCTCTGTTTTTCTTCTTTTGCAGAGTACAAAGATACATTTTTGTCTTTGGTGTCTTTGAAGACATGATTCTGAACCCTCATGTTGTATTTCAGTATTTTTCAAAATAACCATAGAGTAAAACCTTGGTTTGTGAGAATAATTCATTCTGATAATAATCCAACGCATTTGTATATCAAAGCACAGAAAGAGATAGAGACAGACAGACAGAACAGTTGTAATATTGTAATATTTGGTGTGCTGAATGTATTACACACATTGCAAGGCACTGCTTGCATACCATGGTAAAATCTCTTAGAAATATTTACTTATCTTAGGGAACACTTGCAGGCCAAGTTACTTACAATCCAAAGTTTGACTGTAATTTGTATATACTTAGTCACATTAAATTGAAATCTAACAAATATTCATCAAGTAACTAATGTAACAGTAATGTAAATTACTCTAGTTGGTGCTGCTGATACAAATGGATGTCTCCAATCCTCAAAGCACTTAACATTTAATAAAACATTTATTCCTATACAGAAATGACAATACTACTATAAGAGATAAATCTGTAACAGATAAATCTCTTGCATTCCCACAGAGGCTGACTTTCTTCGTTCTGCTAAATGCCTTAGCAAAAGGTTCAGATGATATTTTTCTCTCATTTTTGTTTCTGTTTTTGTTCATAATTCTAGCAACAAAAGGATAACTTTTTATTATGCAGTAAAACATAAGAAGGGGGAAATGGCATGAAAGGTGTATTGGGAAGGTGTTCATGTCATTACAGAATTAACTGAATAGGATAGAAAGTGGTTGGATAATAAAGAGGACTGAGATTATGCCCAAAGGAGTTTGGATTTCTTTTTCTAAGTAGAGATGGATGATACTAGGTTTTTAAATATGAGAACTAAAGCAAGATACATTTTGAAGCAAAATATATGAATGCATTTTGTTTTATTTCCTAAGCATTTACTAAATATTTCATAGGGTCATTTGGTAAATCTGTATTGGTTTTCTGTTAAGTACTGGGTGCTAAGTTAATCTTCACAAATACACTTTGGTTTATAAACTGACAATGCTGATGTATAAAGTGTGAAAATGAAGTTGTGAATTAATAAAAGACCTAGTGGTGGATATTAGAAGGAATGGCTTTTGAATTATCTTACTCGTTGATATTGTATATTTATTAAAACAAAGCCCAAGCTTTGCCTTACTTCCTGCTGTGAAATTCAAAGTTATTTGGAGAGAAAATAAATTAAAAAAATATTTCCCCCAAATATAATTGTATTCGGTAAAAGGCTAAGCATTTCCTTTGAAGTAGATAATTACTACTGGGACAGAATTTTAACTAGACATCATTCCTTAAGTTTCATCACCTTTTGCCTCTTCTATAGACCTTAACTCATTTCTATTTTTGGTCACTGCATATGAGTGCATCTGTGTGTGTGTGTGTGTGTGTGTGTGTGTATACAAGATGTGTACTTGAGAGAATTTTCAAATAATTGAAAACAGATGTGAGAGACATGAAGTAGTTCCTTTTGTCCTATTTTGTTATTAAAACATTTTTGAGTCTTCTAAAAGCAATATTGAGGCTAATTAAAATTTAACAAATAACCACAATATATTAAAAGTCAAACTATAATTCAGGGAAGTTTTTAAATTAGGACAAACATACTAAACAGTGAACTCTTTAGTAAATTATGCATGAACATTTCTGAATTGCTTACTACAATTTGGACAATGCCAGAGATTAAAGTATGCTATGTAATTTAGTTTGTAGTTTCAGGGCATAACAAAGAGAAAAGAAACACAGCTTATATTACTTCCATCTTATTTGGGTATTTGCCTTGTTTCATAGTTATGTTTGAAAATATTTATCTATTTATTATTATTTGTTTTCTATTTGGTTTGGACTTAATATAGTGTATTTGAAAAGAAATCTACTGAAACAGAAGTGAAAATGGAAGTTTCTCTTGGAAATATATTTGATTTCCCACAACTCTTATCTATCTCTCAACACTATTTATAGAATTGTTTCTATTCATGCATTTATTTTAAAATTATCTCTTTAAAGCTTTAATATTGGAGACAAAAATGCTAATTGTTGGTAAAACAATTAAAAACAATTAAGTGTGTGTGTGTGTGTGTGTGTGTGTGTGTGTGTGTTTTAAGAAGGCAAACCAGATACAATCAGGAAAATGCCTTAACAGAGAGGCTTAACTATTTGACAGTTCTTTGCCAGGTATGGAGCAAAATGTCAGGGACATGGAGATATAAACTCCCTCTGCTAAAAGGGACTGAGTTGGTGATGGGAATCATGTAGCAGTTTAAGCATATTAACTCAGCAGTGGAAGCACAGAGATGCTGATTAAACAGTTTCCACAAGAAAATATGTTTTATATTTCTTCAACTTGACTTAGTTTTAAGATGTAAGCATCAGCCCAATTTTTCAGTCCATCTGCATTCCAATATAGATGTTCATGCACCGTTGAATCACAATTACTCTGATGCACCTTCAGAGTTCAGATATGTGTTAGCCCCATGTTCTAATTTAGCAGGTATTAGCAAATTCTCTACCAGTGATAGCAGTGTCTTTCTTTTCCTTGGGGCCTGCATACTCCAGTGTATTCTTGCCCTTTCTTAAGATACAGTAAATGCAGTCTGAAGATTCAAGACTTGGTAAGTAGATTTCTCAAAACTTTTTAAAAATATTACAGCTGCCTCTACATGATGAGTAGTATTGGTATTGAAAGAACAGAAAGAGAAACTTTTCCATGCATATATTCAGTGATATAAAAATCTTTACAGTATTGTGATATTGTAGAGTCACAGAAAAAAATCGTTGTTATGTCTTTGTCCATTCCAGAGACCACCACACCTAATCCATGACAATTTTTAGCCAAAAACTGATACTTATTTTATTAACAATGAAAATAGCATAGGTAAAAATAGAGATATATTTGTCTCCCTAAGTAGTAGCTATGTCTGATGAGAAAAAAGTAGGCAGACAGTATCTTTTAATGGGAAAAACCACATCACCAAATACAGTGGTTTGGATAGTGGCTTTATCTTTTACTTCTACCATTAATGTTGGCAACTCAGCTAGAGTATAATTGGTCCAGGTTGAACATGATTCCCCAGGGTGAACTGGGTCAGGTCTGGCCCACTTGTCCTAATCTTTAAGGATGAGTAGTAAAATGTGACAG
>RJWT010035599.1:0-13433 GCA_004365215.1 Cuniculus paca | reverse complement strand
GAACCCAGCTGCTGCCCTGGACACGGAGGGGCAAGGAGGGGTAGTTGAGATGTGTGCAAGTCAGGAAATCCCAGGAAGGCCCTGAGAGCCTGGGGCAGGGGTGTGGAGGCGTGGACCAGCATGCTGTCCACCGAAGACATACTGACAACAGGGCCCTGTAGCTGCAAGTCTAACACTGAGCCTCCTCACATCGCCACAGCTGGAACAGATACTGAGCCTGAGGTTCCTGTGCATTGATGAACCTGCAGAAGCATCCACACAGCACGACTGTCATCCGCCAGTGTCCTGTGTGCAGGGTTTTCATCAGGGAGTTACACAAGACTTTACATGTAGAAACGAGGGGAGCTGGGGTGCTACCTGGGAAGATTCCTCTCTGGCTTCTTCCTCACCTTCCAGCTCTTGTCCTCTGCATGTCACTGGGGATGAGTGAGACTTGTCCTGCCTCGGCCTCCTACCAGAGTCTGAGCAGTTCTCCACCCCTGGAAGCCTACCGCCTGCAGCTCCTCTCTGACATGGGTGACCTTCTTGGCGCCAGTCTCCTCCCTCTCTCCTTCCACACTGTGCCCCCACCAGCCCACCTTGCCCCTCTGAAAGCAGAGGGTGGACAATGACAGGTGCGGTGCTGTGGCTGCCATGGCAACCTCCACCCACTTGGCCGTTTACTTTTGAAGTGTCCTCCTGTGCGAGGCACTTTGCATATAATGACTTGCTGCATCCGGAGGCTTGGGACTTGCTTCAAGCTCCTGCAGGCTGGGCTCCTGACACCTCTTTCCAGAGGCCAGCTCCCTTCTCCTCCACCTTTGTGTCTCCTTCCTCAGAACAACTCAGCCCTGAATGGCTAGCTTTCAGCTCTATCGCCAACCTCTGCATATAGTTTTATATTTTTAAAATGTATGGTGCTACCGAAAGTAAACTTGAAATGTCCAGGCTCCTTCCCTGGGGTCCAGTGAGACCCCCTCCCACCCTGCTTGCCCACCACATGTTCCCTATCAGCTCTTCCTTACTCTGGTCCTCAGGTGGGACTGATCCCCCATGGGGCAGAGCAGAGAGCAGGGTGGGGACAGGGAGTCCTCGGGCAGCCTCCCAAGGTGCTGCTAGGGACTGACTGCACCCCTAGTTCCTCCACAAGGGCAGCCAGTTTTCTCCAGACACCCCAGTGCTCTTCAGATGCAGGGACACTGACAGCCTGCAGTTTTGCACCATCTGTGGATCCCCTCTTCCCTGCCCACTCATTTGGGAACAGCCTCTTTGCTAAACTCGCTACTAACGATCCAAAATGAGCGTGCCCTCCATTCCCTATGTGGCCTCTGATGACCATACTACTTCTGTTTCGGCAAGTGCTTCACCATTGCTTATTTTAATTCTACAGTATTAGGCTTTGACATCGTTTTGTTTTGCAGTATGTCCATTCCAGGTCTGTCTTTGTGTAAATGGATCCACCTGTCTTTAGGGAACATCTTCACTCTGCCAGCCCTCATTAAAGATCTTTCCTCCTTCTGACTTTCTGGCAGCAAAGCTGTCTGAAATGCAGTTTCTTGAAGGTTGAAAGTTAGGTTTTTGGGGATGGAGTACAAACACCCTCTCTAGCCCATCGGACATCCGGGTAACTCTGAGCTCCTCCCTTTTTATCACGCCCACCGGAAGGAGATACTGTAGTCTTTAGTTCCGCATTACCGCCTTAAACCCTCTGGTGTAAAGACATCGTTATGTCAAAATTATACATCCCCTCACAGCTATAGAATCCTGCACACCGGGAGAGGATGGAAACAACTCACTTTGTTTAATATGTGCTTCATAGAAATTCCTAAGATGCTGCTTTCTCGGGGAAGGGAATTAATTAAATTACAGTCCAGTGGGAGCTTGGGGTAGAACAGCCGCTCCAAAGCTGATCTGAAGACAGCCCTGAACGAGGCCTGTAGGTGATTTCCTTTGAAAACCATGAGTTGAAAACTGCATGTTCCGGATTCTTTCAAGACCAATCCCAAATGGTATCAAGAATAGCACAAGGGTCACACAGCTTGGCAGATGTGAAAACTCTGCAGTCGAATTAAATAGGTTCCACTGTATTTCTGAGATTCTGATGGGTTTCTGTGGAGCACAGCCTGAGAATACCAGCTTTCTCCTTTGGAGCTCAGGAGGGCATTGTGGGTCCTTGTTACTAATAATACGCTTCAGTCTCTGCAAGATGGGCAGAAATGAGCAAAAGTCCTATCTTACTCCCAAGAGAATCTAGATATTAAAATATCAAAAGGACTTCATTTTTGAGACCAGTCCAACAATGAATGCCAAAGTTCTGATTAATGGTAAAATCATTACCAGTCCCATAAAAATTTTCACCTAAGGTCACCCATCACGTTACTGTCCCGTGATTTTACTTGTCCATAAAGATAGATTAAACATCTCTATGGATGTTTACAATTTCACTTTCCTTTTCATGGCTCCTCAGCTATCCTGCAAAAATTTGTGGTTCATCCCCTCCTTTTATACCGTTTGGGGTAAAAAAGATCAGAGCTCTAATAGGAACATTCACAGTCCCCTTTCTCTGGAAATATCCCCCATTCCTAGAAAAGAGGAAGGGTTCAGGATTCTGCAATTTGGAAATCTGAATCTAATGCCCATTAGTGGCGCTGCGACAATGATGATATCCAACAGAACCAGATGTCTTGTTTTTGCTGCTGGGTTTAATTGTACTACATAAATGTTTGTCGAGAATGAAATCTAAGTGTTTTGGAAAGATTAAGTCCTTGTAAAGAAACTCAGTAATGTTTTCATCAGCCACATTTACTGGGGAAGAAGTGATTGCCTCACTTATGCATTCAACAATTATGTGTTCAGTAGCTGCTCTGTTAATGTTGACTGGGTTCTATAGGTTTCAGGAAGCCTGTCTTTAGGGTGGGAAGTAGCTTGCTTTATTTTACATCTTTTAATGTTTAATGAACAAGTGCTATCAGGGTATTTGAAAATCTTGACTGGAAATTATTTTCTCATGGTAGAAAAGTAAAAGAAAGGTTGGAAATCTTACTCTATGGGCTTCTTCTTCCATTAAAACAAGTCCAATTAATCACTTACCTTCCCATTCTCCCTAACTTGGTGACATTTCAGTACACTTCACTTTGTTGGTGTGGTGTTGTGGGAGGCAGACTGGCTTGTTTTGTATTTTAATGACTTTCTTTTGCCTCTGACCAAATACTCAATGGCAGGCCTTGTTGGTGGTAATGGTGCAGGTGGCTTGCCCTTGATAAACCCCAAAACAATCATAAATAGCTTTCATTCACATATTATTCTAGGAGCTTCCAAAGACCTTCACAATGACTCACAAGACAGACAAGGCCTTGCATCTCTGCATCAAAACCCCTTCCTTACAGGGGAGGCTCAGCGCCTCTCCGTCTCCCAAGGCAGGGTTTCTATTTTAATAGTGGACAGTGGCTTTTTTCTTTTCTAGATCTATGTGGTGGCAGAAATGTGTGTTTTCCAGATATCCAACAATAGAAGAATGGCTAGATATAGTCTACGTGGGCAGACAACTGACGGGCTGTTCAAATGAATGTTTTCAAAGACTATTTCAACTGCCCCGCCTGTGTCCAAGCGGTCAAGAGGAGTGGGATGCTAAACAGTTGGTCCTCATTGTATTTAAAAATTGTGCACACAGGGTCGAGGATTTAGCTCAGTAGCACAGTGCCTGCCTAACAAGCGTGAGGTCCTGAGTTCAGTTCCTAGCACCCCCTAAAATAATTGTGCGTGCAAAAAAGGCACTAGAACCAAATACACCAAACTGTTAGCAGAAGGATTTTTTTCTTGCTACTAGGAAGATGACTCATTTTTATTTTCTTTTTTATACCTTTTTGAGTTTTCCAGTTTTTTTCCATATAATAAAAGGCACATATGTTATTTTTGTTCTACACACATTATAGGTAGATGAATCCTTTGGGTGATTCTTGCTCTTTTTTATTTATAAAATTGCATTTTATAAATCAGAACTTAAATGGAAATGACAGAGTTAGTGTCATTGTTAGTGTATATATTTTAAATAGCATATTATTACTATATTTAAAGGTGGCCATAAACCATTTGCTGGTCTGTCACTTCCTGAAAATGAATCCAAACATGATTTTGAGAGTTTCTAGTTGAACCTGAATGTGTGCAGATGAAAACTGCCCAGTGTCTGCTTGCATGAAAGACCAGAGACCCAGGTGTGACGTGTCCTCGTAATCCCAGCACTCTGGGAGGTGTGGACAGGAGGATCGCAAACTCAACCCAGCCTGGCCAATTTAGAAATTTAGCAAGACCGTGTCTCAAAAATAAAACAGTCTGGGGATGTAGCTCAGTGCAAAGGCCTTGCATTCAATTCCCAGTACAGCAAAAACAAAACACGGCAGAGTTGAGACACAGACCAGTAAATCAGGAATCAGTGAGAAGCAGGGTTTCACTGGAGAGGCCTCAAGGGATGCTTAGGAGCTCAGAGGAAGAGGGCCACATCCAGTGTCAGGATCACTGTGCCTCAGACCTGTGGAGTCCTCAGGTATGTTAGGCAGATAATGTTTATTACAGATAAGAATTTCAAAATTAAAATGGCAAATCAGTTAACATGATCTGTGAGTGCTCTCCGTTTCTCTCGGAAAGTTCGCCTTCAGCATTTCTCTTCCTTTCTGTTTAGTTGGGCTTCCTAAAGGCTGCCAATAACCTAAAAAAGTGACTGCTTGGTTCTGGAAAAAGTGTAAGGAATTGTGTTTTTGTCATCCCGTACTGCATTCCCTTTTATGTAGTGCTTAAACTCATTTTGGTCACCTTTCCCCTTCCTGTTGGATTCTCCTGCCTCCCCTCACTTTGCTGACCAAGAAGTGTGTTTGTTCTTGTGCTATAAGGGTAAAGTGAGTCACTGGACAGTCACTTGACTGCTTCTGATGAGTCTCTGAGGGACCTGGAAAGAGACACAAGGGCTTCCTCTGTTCGAAGATCCGCCTTCTGAAGTCTCTCTCTGTATCTGTGGGATAGGTTGTCTGCTAAAAATTCACTCACCCTTTCCATTTTTACTGAAAGCAATGAGCTTAGGGTCTCACAAAGATAATTGTATTGTTTCAACTTAGGACAGATGCTCAAATTATTTGGGTAGATTAAAATGAGTCCTAAATGAAGCTTAATATTTGGTCTAATTAATTTGTTCAGCACTGAGTTTTAGTTTCTCTTTTGGAAAAAGTATAATTGAAACATTCCTAGGACACATCTGAGAACATCTGAGATCAGTTTTGACTCATTTAACAAAAAATTTTAAATAAGATGGACAAGATTAAAAAGAAAATCAGAATTGACAACATGTATGATTCATGTTACTGGCTGATGATGACGTCATAATCCAAAGGTCCTATAATTCATGGATGAAAATAAGTATTGACTTAAATAAGGGAAAGTTTGCATTAATTGGAGCCTTAAAAATTTAAGAGTATAACAATGATTTCATTCTGTTGCACATAGAATACCATTTCTATTTACCACAAATACAGTGTTTTGATTTTGGTGGTGTTACCTGAAATTACTTTACCAGATCTAGCAGTTAATATGTGATACACTATGACCATCAAACACCTCATGAAACTCTCACTGGGACTTTTCCAGGAAAAAAGATAAACACAAAAAACCATGACACGTTACGAATTTCAGAGAGATTTAAACTGAAGGCTACATGTTTCCTGGGGCTCCAGCAAGAGTGTGGAACCTGACCCGGTGACAGTAGAGGGGAGCGCACGGTGCCCCACCCTGCTGTGCTCACTCTGAGGTCGGAGGGGCTGAGTTTGAAGGAAACGGAGGCCCCTGCGGATGACCAGAAGCAGGCAGGAACTGTCAGTCTCACCTGTGCGAACGTCACCCATGGGACCTCTTGCTCTTGAACCTTGAACATTACAGGCATGGAAATTGACACAAGCCAGAAAAGAAGATGCCATCCTTGATAAGTGTAGTGTCGCTGACCAAATCTACTGAATTGCATACCGATATTAAAAAATAGGAAAACCAAAGATGGGTGAATTAGGAATGTAAGAGGCAGGAAAGGACAGGAAGATTGAACACAGCTAGATGAAGTCAACACTGGGAAGTTTATTGGATGGTGGAGGAAGCCCCATGGGGGGAGAGGGGTCTGAGAAGACAGTATGAGTTTTCAAGGTCCATCCCTGGTTCACCATTACTAGCAACAACTACCCCAAGCAGAGAGGAGACATGTGTGGATGTGTATTGTGTATGCTATAGTTCTCGTTGCCCATAAACTTGCCTATTGGAGTTAGCATAATCAGGAGTCAGAGAGTGAACAAGTAGATCACATTTCCTGGAGTGCAGATTTCCACTCATGTTGAGCTCCTTTATTCCTGTGGTGTAACACAGTGAGTGCTGGTGTTGAATCCTCTGAATTTCAATCCTCGCCCTGCCATTTTGTCCTTGACCTTGTAAAAACTACTGAATTACTAAGGTACCAACCTCATAGACTATTGTGAAGACGAAATAGTTTGTTATGCACATATATTCTTTAGAACAGTGCTATAATTTAATGTCTGACAGATGATAGGGATCAGTAATGGTAGTGGTGGTTTCCAAATACTTCCATCCATCCATCCATCCATCCATTCACACCTTCATTCAACTATAGCATTAATTAGGTTCTTGCTGAGAAGTG
This sequence comes from Cuniculus paca, assembly GCA_004365215.1. NCBI lineage: Eukaryota > Metazoa > Chordata > Mammalia > Rodentia > Cuniculidae > Cuniculus > Cuniculus paca. The sequence continues at coordinate 6,775 of RJWT010035599.1, read as the reverse complement.
GCAGAGCTGCATAGAAAACCTGCTTCAGAAAGAAAGGAAATAACATGTATTTGCTGTCTTCTTCCTTCCAGTAGCGGCTCCCTCTCTTAATCATCCTGCCCTACTTGCCTCGGACATCCAGAGCTGTGCCCTGAACGTTGAATCCTAAGGAGTTTGTCAGAGTCTCACCAACACTGTCTTGGCATGCGGGGAGAGTCCTACTTCATCGGCATGAGGAGCCTGGGGCCACCAGGGCATATCCCTGAAGACGGAGGACTTTTCTTTCTCTGCTGTGTAGACAGAGACTGGGCCGTCACACGGTGCTTTGCTGAAGAAGCCTTTCAAGCAATCACTGACTTCAACGACCTCCCTAATTCCCTGTTCGCATGCAACGTCCATCAGTCTGTGTTTGAAGGAGAGGAGAGCAAGGTAAGATGTCTCCTCCGTCCCTGAGGTGTGGGGAGATGTGGTGTTATCTCCACATAGCTGCCTTGTTCACCTGCTGTTGCTTGGAAGCTTTTGAAAATGTGTAGTTGGCTCTGCTGTGTGTGCTGCAGGATGAGCACAGCCTGTTCAGTGATCAGCGAGCATCAGAGATACCCTGACAAGGGACACTGAGACTGTGTTGAATCAAGTCTGGTTCTCTTCGATCCCTGGGTCAACCTGACAAAACAAGTGTTGTTAAGACCATGGATTGGAAGAGACACCCCTTGGGCTAGGAAGCAGAAACTTTTAAAAAAGTTTTCTTTGCTTGTCTTTGGCCAAACACATATTTGGCTTCCTCAAAACAGCACAAGCTCTTCTTTAACTCCTGCCCCTCCTGCAGCTTGATGCATGTTATAAAAATGTCTTCTTGGCTTGTGACAAAGGTCCCCTATAGAGATCCCTTCCCAGTCCTCATCCCAGTCCAGGAAGTTCATATTTGTAATCCCGTGAAAAAGTTATTAGAATTCTATAAGTTAATTCCAACTTACCACTTCCAGTGTAACCTGCAGCAAGAATAAAGACATTAAGACATATCTATAATTGTGGGAGCCAAGGGGGTCCTAAATCCAGCTAGGGTGATGGTTAGCTGGAACAAAGACCTCGACCGAAGGCCAAATCCAGGCTTTATTAATTCTCTACAAGGGGAGTGGCTCAGGAATGAGTGACTGTGAGAGTGGCAGGAAGTACAGGAAGTCCATGAGTAAGTGCTGTGAGCTAGGCTAGTTAAAAGACCCAAAATCACCTCTGCAATATGCAGAGAGAAGGATATGCAGAAAGAGCAATCTGCATAACACAGTTCAAGGCAGTATCTAATGTTTAGGGTTGGTGCTTCAGCTCTGGGAAGTCATAGCCTCTTATTTCAAGGCTCTATCCAGCATGGGTCCTCCTCCCTCCTGGCTCACACATGTTTTTTGGGAGCTACAGAGGTGGGGTAACACTGACCTATCCTGTCACCTTGCTTCAAAGGCTACACATCAGCACTGGCTAGACTGATTTGCATAGCTTAAAGTCAGTTGATGCGATAAGGAAAAGTCCTAGCCAGCTCTCTACATATCAATACATGGAAATAGGGCCAGATTTAGTCAAAATGGAGATAATTGCTCTTCTTTCAAGGAGAGTTGTCCAGGTGGTCCTCCACAGTCCCACTGAGCCATTGAGAGGGGACACTGTCCACCATGTGAGGTCTTTGCTCTTTGATACCATAGGGGTGGCGTTCCTGCATGTGCCTTACAAGGATTTGAAGTGCAGGGTAATGCTTTGCTATGAAATGGGTGAGGAATGAGGTTTTCTGTGTGTGAACATTTTCTAGAAACCAATTTGATTTAGAGATGGTATTCTTGGAAATCATAGTAAATAATCCATTTCGGAGATCTTTCTAAAGTTGCCTTGAGATTTCTCCAACCTCTCCAACAGGATACCTGACTGGATCTGACCTTCCCTCCTTGGTGGTTGTTCCCATTGTAAGCATCCACCATTGTACCTTGTAAAACACAGGCGGCCTTTTGGGTAGAGGGAACCCTTTTTCTAAACTACAGTGCATAGCTCTGTGAAGCATAGGGCAGGATTGCTGTTTTACAAACTTGAGCTCTCTCCGCCAACTTCCTGAGGCCAGGCCTTGTTGACGGAGCACAATTAACTGGAAGTCTGATTTCTGGGTTTTAGTGATCCGTACCCAGGGACAAACATTCCAGAAGATTAGGATGCTATTTCAAGTCATTTGATGACATAACAATATTATGATGGAGTTGAGCAATCGAAGTGACGGGCTGGGAGTAGCTTGAAGGGGAACCAACTGTGTGTGACTAGAGCCTCAGCAGCCGTGATCCCCAGGCTGCTTACAGGAAGGAAGTAGCACACACCAAGGCGAGACAGGAGTTCCATCCTTGGTTTATAGCAAATTATAATGTATTCAGGCTCAATAATACCCTCTGAAGTATTCTCGCCAGCCACGAATTATGAAACAAGGACCCATATTTTCTTGTATCTTTTATTTATCTATCACAATTAGAAGGATTTTCCTGGGAGATTTAATGGGGGTTTTAATTCTTTCCTAATTAAATACTAGAAGATTGGCATAATAAGATTTAGGGTTCTGTGTGGTCATACTTTTTTTTAGGCATTCTGCTGAAGAATAGCTCATCAAGTGACTCATCTAGGGACACAAGAGGATAGCACCTAGGGGACCATTCCTGAAACTCTCCCCACATCTGTTTTGATTCTTTGATCTGTCTTGGGTAGTGGGTTGCAAAATATTTTCAATTAGTTGGTACACAAAGTTGGCACCTAGCAGCTTGAGAAGTAGTATCAGGTTTTAAAACAACCTTAACAAAATATTGACCCAAAACAAGGCATAGTTTACTGGGACCAGTTTCAAATTATTGAGAGCCTGTGTTTATAGTCAAAGAGGTGAATTTTATAATTGAGCAGTGTCCACATCAGGAGGCATTAAATCAGACAGAAAGTGTGATCGTTGACCTCTGTTTGTGTCTCTAGGACACAAAATAAGTGGATAGAAACCACTTTGATTGAATTGTATCTATGCGGGTTAAGGGTGGCAATGCAGGATAATCAGACACCAGGTAAACTGATGATGGTCAGGAGGCGTGACCACTGGGGTTCAAGGAGAAGAGATTAGGGATCCTCCTCCCACCACATTTTTATAGCAGGAGTCACCTCCTGCTTTCTTTGATCCAAAACCTCCCAGTCTTCCCTATAGTTTGGATCTGGAATTACGGCCCATTCTCCCTAGCAGGCCCATGTATTGAAAGCTCACTTTCTAGAGTGGAGCTATCAGGCCGTTGTGGCCTGTAGAGGTCTTCAGGTCCTGGGGTGTACTCCTGAAAGAAACTGTGGAGCTCATGGTCTTTCCTCCTCCTCTCTTTCCTTTCCCCGCTGTGAGGTCAGCTGTTTTGTTCCAGCAGGTGCTTCCGCAGTGATGGGCTGCAGGGCTAGTGCAGGGGGCACTCATGGGCCCAAATCACAAAAAGCTGTGAGCAGAAATGAACCCTCTCTCGTAGAAGCCCACTGTGTCAGGTGTTAGTTCTGCTGTGCTGGGAAAGCTGACTCGCGCAGACCTCCATTATTTCCACTGTCTCAGTAAGTCGACATGTACCTCATTCTCCTAGGGCATTCTTTCCACAGCATTCATATTTCGTGAATTTGAGCCATGTCATGTGACAATGGTTATCTTTCCCAAACAGTGGACGCGTCAGGCACTGGGTTATGTTGGTGGGGAGATATTTTTAGGCAGAGGGAAAAGAAGCAAAAATTCTTGTGTTTGTCTGTGGGCAAGGCTGGCAATGGTCATTGTCTTTATATTTGGCTCTGGGAAGATGCCTTCAACATCTGGAATGATACCAGGGAGATGATGCCTGGCATTCAGCTCAGCAGTCCAGGTGGGCAGGTGGGTAAAACATAAGTTTGTTTTACCAGGGTCCTTTGGTTTGGTAGAATCTACTTCTGAATCGCGTGTATTGCTATTGGTGAATTTGAATTTAGCACATTCCTCGCAATTATAATAAAGCTTTTAAATTCCTTTGTAAAAATGAAAGTTTTGGCTTTCTGACTATGGTGAATGATTTGGGCAGCAATCTCTTCCCTGTTTTCTCACAGCTGAGTTCCTTTCCCACAGCCTTTTCCTTTCCTAGGCAATTTGGAGAGTGTGGAATTGGACTGCTCATAACAAAGGCAATACCATAAGATGGGATCGTCTCATGTTGTGTTCTTGCTTATTCCGTGTGATAAGTATTTTATATGCTGGCTTCTGCCATGCTCCTGAAGTTCGAAGCTCTGACACCTGAACCACATTTTTCAAACAGCTTTGTGGGGACAGTGATGCTCACTCCCGCTTCCAGTGAGGCAGAGCTCTGTACGGTTCCATTTCGATGGGATGCTTTTGCGGTGAGTGGGCACCTGGTACAGCATGGTTTCTTGTGGTCCAGATGGTTGGGGTGTGTTTATATAACACAGAGGAGAACCAGAGCAGGAGGAAACTGGCATCTGAAACCAGTATGTACAGATTGCTGTGTGCATGCCACAGCGTGCAGTATAAATATTTTTGTAAGAAACACATTTAGATCTTGGATCTTCACACAATTCCACATCTCAGTGTTACTAGGTTCCTTTCCCTTCCTGGGTTTGGCTTTCTGGATCCCTCTGGGCTGCAGAAGTTGTGAAACAGGTGAAGCTGGAGGGCAGCAGCATCCTCCAAGCTGTATGTATCTGTACCAAGCATGGATAAGCATCTGTGGAACAAGGCTCTGAGGGAGAACAGAAAAAAAGACAACCTGAAGTGAATTCAGTCAAATAAGAGAAGTAGCAAAGGGGAGTCTAATGGCCTTGATGACACATGAATCCACTTAGTGAAATAACAACAGCTGCGGGAGCAAATACTGATAGAGCATGTGGGGCTTTTCTAAAAGCTGGGTGCTTTTCTAAATGCTTCACAAACACACTTCCCCATCACCGTGACAGCCCTATGAGGTGGCACCCGCCTGCCTCTTGCTCCTGGGTGCAGAGCAGGATCTTGTGCCTAGGCTTGTTCTGCCCCGTGGGTATGCAGAAGTGGCTTGTGTCTGGCCAGGCATGTAATTACAAATATTGGACCCTGTGTAATGCTATTTTCATTCAGCTGGGAAAACTGGCATTGCCCCAACTTTCTGAATATCTCTAAAAACTGAGAATTTTTTTCATAATCCATTTTGAGATTTATTTACTTATTTATTTATTTATTTATTTATTTATTTATTTTAGTACAGGAGATCGAACTCTTGACCTTGTGCTTGCCAGACAGGTGCTTGTGCCACTGAGCTATATACTTGGCCCCATAATACATTTTGAGACGAAGCCTCATTTGGTGCAATTCAGTTAAAGTCTGACCTGAACGGATGGGAAGCTCCTGTCGTGTGAATTTTCATGTGATTTTCTGCAGCAATAGTCCTGTTTTTAATTACCAGGATTGCCCCAGACCTTGAGGGGCATTACACAACAGGAGCAGATGAGCTCTAGCACATTTCCAAATCTTAGAATTCAAATCCCAAATGTGTCAGGCCCTGGGGGCTTCCAACAGTGGCTGTGGAGCTGGAAATTACAGGCAATGAATTTGCAGGCAATGTTTAAAAAGAAGAATGAGTTTATTACCGATGCCTGAAACACCATCAACAAGATCAATTGAATGTATTTTTCCCATAAGAAGGTGCTCAGATCTATTTTTTCAGATTTTAAAACAATTTATTTCTCATGGACAAGAATTGTCTTTGTTGCATATAACACGAAATTTTGAGAGCAGTCTACAGTGTGGAAACGCTAGATAAGGCTAATACGTGGATTGCTTCATGTAATTACTTTGTGCAGTAAGAACTCTTAAAATTTAACTTCTTAATGATTTTCAAAAATGCAATCCATGCTGCAGTCCCCATGCTGCAGATCTTTCAGACTCTTTTCCTACCTGGACTTGTGCCTGCTGTGGTCAGCATCTTCTCAAACCAGCCTCTTGCCCAACTCCATTCTCCTTTCTGCTTTTCCATGAAGTCAACTCCAGGATGTGTGTGTCAGTCATATCTTATGGTTTCCTTTCTGTGCCTGGCTTATTTTACTTAATGCCATGTCCTCCAGGTTCATCCATATTATCACAAATGACAGGATGTCCTTCCTCGTAAAGGCTGATCAGCATTCTCTTATGTAGATAGACATTTCTTTAACCCATTCATCAGCTCATGGACACATAGACTGATCCCATAGTGTGACTCTTGTGAATAATGCTCCAATAAGATGGGAGTACAGGTATCTCTTTGACATATTTATCTCACATCCTTAGGCTGTATACCCAAGAGTGGGATTGCTGAATCACATAGTGGTAGTGTTTCCACAAGGGAACCTCCATAAAGGCTACACAAATTCACCTTCCTACCAGTAGGGTACAAGATGTTCTCATATCCTCTCCAACACTTGTTCTCTTGTTTTGTTTTGTTTTGTTTCTTTTTTTTTTGGACAAAAGTCTTTCTAGCAGATACTATTACAGGAGCTGAGGGGGTGGGTATGGACTCCTTTTAGAGATTCTTTCCAGGTTCTTTCTGTCCTGAACAAAAATTGGATGAGACAAACAGAAAAGGTAGTGAGGTTTTACATTTATCAAAGATAGGAAAAGAAGTACACTCTGAAGAATGAGAGAGCTGGCCACTGTGAAAGAGACAGTGGCCACCAGGTTAATGGTTGTCATCTTTTGTAACTCCCATTCCTGACTGACATCAGATATAGACCTTCTTCCTATCAAAAGCCAGCTTGATCTCATGCCAAAAGAATTGGAAGATGG
>RJWT010035598.1:0-13428 GCA_004365215.1 Cuniculus paca | reverse complement strand
ACATTTTATAACATCAATTAAATGTCATCCTGATCATGTATTAGTATCCCAGATTATCCATGAGGGGGAAAATCTGATGATGCTAACATAAATTACCCACATAATTTCCAGTTTCCATGTAGTATTTAAAAATACTCAACGTTTATCACAAAACTACCTCTTATAGTTCTTAAAAATACAACTCAGTCATTCCAAATCCCTTTATTCTGAGAAATCAATTGTTTATAGACAAAGCTTAAACTAGGAAAAATCAGAGTAGCATTTTAAAGTTCTACCAGCTAGAGTGTTTCCTAAATTATGAGTAACACATAATCACTTATGCTCTTATAAAATGATATTCACTTCTCAACATAGGAAACAAAACTATGAAGTCAAAAGAGATACATTTTATAGGCATTTCAAATGAAGGATAAAACTATAAAATGCTAAAAATATGGTAATGAAGTAAATACTAACAAGGTTTGATTGAGGTAAGCTAAGCTGAAATAATAAATGCCTTACGTGATGCAAAGAGAAGACAAAGTAAAGACTGTTTTCTTGAATGTGTCAGAATTATGTGCTCCTTTCATTTTATTCTTATGTCAACACTATCCAATAGGTGTTACCAGCATCCCAATTGTACTGAAGAAGTGACAGTTTCTTAGAGGTTTAATAATTTGTCCAAGGCCACAGAGAATGCAGTAAGCACTTTATCTTCTATTATGCAAGGGTTTCTACACCATTAGGTATCAGAATAGGTCCTGCTATAAACACTGGCCTTATACAGATCCTTATAATATTAATGCCAGTCTTTTTAAAACCTTAATTCATTTATTATTCATTTAAATTAGTTTTCAGTAATGTGTGTAGTTTAGATTCCTTGTGGGAAGTTGGCACATGTACACATCTTTTTTATTGTTTGTTGGTATAATTTAGATATACATAATAATCATATTCATCATAGGAAATTTATACGTATTCATGATATATCTTATTCCTCTTTTTTTCCCATTCCTCTCCCCTCCCTTCGACCCCTCTTTCCCTCCTTGTTTACAAAGCTATTTTTCCATTTTATTCTTTTTTTTTATTTCCTTCCCTTCCTTTCCTCCTTTCTAGTTCCTCTTTCCTTTTGAAAAATTTCTTCCTACATTGTAATATCTATTTTACATTTTGGCCCTTATTTACTTTTTTAGATTCTCATACCAGGGAGACAATGTGATATTTACACATGTCCTATTTTTTCCACTTAAGTGTATGGTCTCAAGGTATATCCATTTACCTAGAAATGTCGCATGTTTATCCTTCTTTATAGCTAACTAGTACATCATTTTATTAAAAAAATCTTTTTTAACCATTCCTTGGTTAATGGTCATTTGGATTGTTTCCAAAATTCAGCTATTACAAACTGTGAGCCATAAATATGGGTGAGCAAATTTCGCTGTGGTATGATGTTTTTATTCTTGTAGGAAGATACGCAGAAGGGGAATAGCTGAATCAAATGAGACTTCTAATTCTACTTTTTCAAGGGATCTCTACACTGATTTCCACAGTACTAGCACCAGTCTATACTCACATTAACAGTGGAGAAGAATTCCCTTTTCCCTACAGCTCTGCCAACATTTGTTGTTGGTGGATTTCTTGACGATAACCATTCTTTCTGGGGTGAAATGGAAACTCAGCATTGTTTTAATTTGCATATATATATTTTTTTTTTTTTTGGTACTGGGGATCGTCCTCACTACCTTGCACTTGCCAGACAGGCGCTTATGCTGTTGAGGTATATCCTGGCCCTTAATTTGTGTTTCTTGAATGACCAAAGGTGTTGAACATTTTCATAGATTTATTGTGAATTTCTATTTATTCATCTGAAAAGTGTCTATTCATTTCAGATGCCCATTTTTGAATTGATTGTGGAGTCTCTGATTTTTTTCAAGACCTTTATATATTGTATATAGTAGTCTTTTATCTCAGGAACAGATGACAAATTTGTTTTCCCCCACACTATGGGTTACCTCTTTACTCTGTTGGTTGTTTCTCTTACTGCACAAAAGTTTTTTTTTTCTATTTTCTTTCTTTTTTGGTACCAGAAATTGAACTCAGGACCTTGTTCATTTTCGTGCAGTTACTGTGCTACTGAGCTACATCCCAGGCCTATGCAAAAGCTTTTTAATAAGATGAGATCCCAGTTGTTGATTCTTTGTGATAGTCTGTTTGCAATCAGGGTTTTGTTCATAAAATCATTGCCAACACCAGTGTCTCCAAGTGTTGAACCTATCCTCTCTTTCAACAGACATAATGTTTCTATTTTAATATTTAGATCTTTGATTCATTTCAATTTTAGTTTGCTGCACGGTGAAAGATATAGATCTAATTTTAATCTTCTTCATGTGGAAAACCAGTGTTATCAGCATCATTTATTCAAGTTATTTTTATTTCAGTGAATGTGTTTGGCACCTTTGTCAAAACAAAGTAGCTTAGTGTGTCTGGAGTTGTTTCTGTATCTTCTAATCTGTTCCATTGAACATTGGGTTTGTTTTATTGCCAGTACCATGCTCTTTTTAATCACAGTAACTGTAGCATAATTTCAAGTATAGATTGTGATACCCCTGCCTTGCCTTAGTTGTCCAGAATTGCCTTTGCTATTCTAGGTCTCTTATGGTTCTAAATGAAATTTAGGATTGTTTTCTCTAATTCTGTGAGTATGCTCCTCTAATTTTGATTGGAATTGCATTAAACCCATATAACAGTTTTGGAAGTACAGTCATTTTCACTGTGTTGGTTCTTCCTACCCCAGACCAATGGATATCTTTCCATTTACTGTTATCCTCTTCAACCCCCTTTTTCAGCATGCTGTATTTTTCAATGTAGAGGTCTTTTACTTTATTCATTAGATTGATTCCTAGGTATTTCATTTTTTTGTGCTATTGTGAAAGGTGTTGTTTCCCTAATTTTTTTCTCAGTGAGTGAGTTTGTTATTTGTATACAGGAAGGCTATTGATTTTTAAGCGTTTACTTAGTATCCAGCTACACTACTGAATTTGGTTATTAAATCTAGTTTTTTTGTGGAGTTTTTGAGGTCTTCTATTTAGAGTATCATGTCATCTGTCAATAATGATAATTTAACTTATTCCTTTCCTATTCTTATTCTTTTTATTTCTTTCTATTGTCTAATTGTTTGGGCTAAAGTTTCCAGAACTATATTGTATAAGAGCAGTGAGAGTGGACATCCTTATCTTGCTCTTGATTTTAGAGTGAAGATTTCACATTTTGGTCCATTTAGTATGATGTAATTTACTGGTTTGACATAGATGACTTTTATCAGATTCAGATAATGACCATCTATTCCAATGTTCTCTAGGGTTTCTTTTTTTAAATGAATTGGTGTTAAATTTGTCAAGCATTTTTCTGCATTTATTGAGATGATCATATGTTTTTTTCCCATTGGCTCTGTTAGTATGATGTATTACATTTATTGATTTGCATATCAAACCCTGCATCCCTATTATAAATTCTACTTGGGCATGGTGTGTAATTTTCTTGATGATTTGCTGCATTCTGTTTGCCAATATGTTATTGAGGGAATTTTATATCTACGTTCATTAGGGAGATTGGCCTGTAGTTCTTTATTTCATGGATCTTTCTATCATTTTGATATCAGGGTAATGCTTGCTTCCAGGAATGAATTTGGGAGTATTGCTTCTCTTTCAATCTCTTATAGAATTCAGTAGTGAATTTGTCAGGGTCTGGGTTTTTCTTTGTCGGTAGGTTTTTAATTACATCATCGATTTCATTGATTGGTATTAGTTTATTTCGATTTTATTATATTTTCCTGATTCAGCTTTGGCAATGCATATATATCTAAGAATCTGTTCATTTCTTCTGCATTTTACATCTTATTAGAATACAAATTCTTAAAGTAGCTATAGATGATCTTCTGGATTTCTGCAGGATTCATTGTGATTTCACCCTTTTTACTTGTAATTGCAAGAATTTGAGTCTTTTCATTCCTTTTTTTGATAAGGTTGGCTAAGGGTTTGTTGATTTTATTTAATCTTTCAAAGAACCAACCCTTCAATTCATTGATTCTTTGCATTGTTTCCCATTGCATTCTTTTGTCTCTGATCTTTAGTATTTCCTCCTTCATACAAGCTTTGAGCTTGACCTACTATTATTTTTCTAGAAGCTTGAGGTTCAACATTCAGTTGTTTATTTGAGTTTGCTCTGCTTTCCTGATATGGGTATTCACCGCTATAAATTTCCCTGCTTTCACTGTGTCCCATAACTTCTGGTATGTTATATTGGTGTTTTTGTTAAATTGTAGACACAGTCTAATTTCTTCTTTAATTTCACCTGTGACCCACTCTTTCACCAGGCAGGTGTTATTCAATTTCCATGTGTTTATGAAGTTTTCGTAGTTTCTTTTGCAATTGATTTTCAATTTCATAGCACTAATGGTCTGATAATATTCGTGGATAATTTCAATACCTTTGCATTTACTTAAGCATAGCTTATGAGCTAGTTTGTGGTCTATTCTGGAGAATGTCTTGTGTGCAACTGAGAAGACTGTGTATTTTAGGGGGTAGAAGATTTTCTAGACAGCTACTACAAAAGTTTGGTTCAGTTCAAATATTTCATTGTTGATGTTTTGTCTGATTAATCTGTCTATTTGCTGCAGTGGGGCATTGAGAGTCCCCAAAATAGTTGTATTAGTGCTTATTTGATTTTGCATGTCTGTTAATACTTGTTTTAAACAGTTGGGCTCACCAGTATTTATTTGCTTATATATTTATGATTGTTATCTCTCCTTCTTGGATTTTTCCTTGTACAGAGATGTAGTGGCCTTCTTTGTCTCTCTTAATCAGTCTTGGCTTGAAATCCTCTTTGTCTGCAAATATAATAGCTGTTCTTGCTTTTTTCCAGGCTCTTGTCACATTGAGTATTATTTTTCATAGTTGGTCTTTCAGTCTATGAATTTCTTTTTTAATTAAATGTGTTTCTTTTGTGCAGCATATTATTGGAACTTGCTTTTTGATACATTCTACCAGTTTGGTATTTGTTTGATAGATGAATTGAGACCATTAACATTGATTGTTATAACTGATATGTGTTGCCCTATCCTTGTTTTTTTTCCTGCTGTTGGCTCTATTTTTCCCCCTCCGTTTAATTGCTTATCTTCCCTGATGGATTCATTCCATTAGAAGTCTTGGAGTTGTAGTCCTTGTTATCTCTTTCTAGAATGACCTTTATAACATTTTGGAGTGTTGGTATTCATTAATTTCCTCAGATGTGTTTTGTTACAGAAGTATCTTATTTCTTCATCATTTTCAAAAGATAGTTTTGTGAGGTATGTCAATCTAGGGTGGAGGCTGTTTTATTTGAGGGCTTGAAATACTTCATCTCTTCCCAACTTGAAGGTTTGTGTTGAGAAGTCAACTATGATTCTAATCAACATTCCTCTATAGGTGATTTGCTTTTTTCCTCTAACAGTTTTTAATATGCTGTTCCTGTGTTGAATTTCTGGAATCTTGACTATCATATTCCTTGCTTATATTTTAAAAATAAAATTATGTATTTTTTGATCATCACTAATTGGAGTTCTACATGTCTCACTTATCTGTATGTCAAATTCTTTTTCCCTGCCAGTGAGGTTTCTTGTCATGATGTCTGTGAACAGGGTTGTATTTGTCATTTGTGCTATCTCCTGCCTTTTCACTGAATCTAATCAATCTTATGTTATTCTTCTTTGCATCATCTAGCAGTTGCTGGATTGATGTCTTATGGTCCCTTGCTATTTTTAAGAAGTCTTTCATGATCTTTTACCACAGGCCTGTCTTCTATATCTGAGATTCGATTCTCACATTTGTTTATTCTGTTATGGATATTTTCAATGGAATTTTTAATCTCTTGTATATCTGCTTGAATCTGTTTTGTGGATTATATTTTTTCCTATATTGGGCGTTCATGGTATCCATCATTTTCCTAAACTGCTCTACTTTTTTCTTTTTTATCTGTAACTACTCTACATACACTAAGCATGTTTGTCATTATGGTCACCATCTCTTTAGTTATGTGAGAAATTACTTCTGATTTGATTTTTTGTAAAGCCTTATTTATTTGCTTTGTTGTTACAACTTCAGACAGGCCAGATGTGTGGCTTGAGGACTGTCTCACCTCATTTCTCCCTGGGTTTCTCTTTAATGAATTGGATGTCTGGGGTTGCATCTTTTTTAAGTGCTATCTCATTTTCTACATTTTATGTTTTAGTTTTAGTTCCTGGGTTGATGTTTCCAAATTACTTATGGTGAATAGGTTTATTGCCAGTGTTTAGAACACTTAGGAAATGACTACTTCTCAGGGGTGTCTTCCAGGTGTATATGGCTTTTGAGTTTCAAGTTTGTGGCAAGATCATACCTCTTCAATTTATTGGGGGATGAGAAATTGCTGCCACCTAGCCCAACCCCTGGACTCTGGCATGGGTCCACAATATTTTCTATGACCCTTAGGAAATCTCAGTCTTGGTATACCAGAAAGAACAGTTGATTAGAACAATTTTGTCACTTTGGCTAAAGTGGTACAGTCAGCAATAACAATAGCACCAAAGACAGTCTAGAAAATGACAAACTGAGGTAACGATTAAATTTCCACCTTTAATCATACGAACTAAATTTGTGGTTATATAATAAAATATAAAATAAACCAGAAATCTACATGCAGTAAATAAACCCTCAATATGGTAACTTTACTCTCAGGGGAGAAAATTTAAAAAGAATCAGAGGGAAAATATAGAGAAATAGAAGGGAAAGAGATGAGATGCAAAGCTGTAGGACGAAAGAGGATCACACAAATGTTGGGAAACTGGTACAGAAGATGGGGGGAAAGAGAAATGGAAGAAATGAAAGGAAGAACAGAACAAAAAACAACCAGTAAAAACTAGAAACAACATTCACACTTACATAAAAACAAGATCAAACAGTGAAAGAGAGAGAGAAAAAAACGACAATGTGTAGAGACAGAGTCCAGATCTGTGCTGATTTATCCCAACAAGAAAGCAGTAGCTTTATGGTGGGGTAGTGAATAATATCAGTGACACTACACATTTATTTCCCTTGAAGTTAAGGCTGGTTTCTCATCATGAGGCATCATCCAGACCCATTCAACCTGCGCTAGTTAACACACCTTCTTCAGAATTGAATTCAGCTGGGAGCCACTAGTTGGAACTAGTAGTTATTCTAAATTCCAAAATCAGTTGTCACCTCTCCAAGATAGCTCCCAGGCAATCACCCAATCCCACAGGATGGCCAAATTCGAGTCACCACCACCCAGTGCAGTTCACAATGTTCACTGCTCCACTACACTGCTGTGTCGCTCTGTGAAGGCCTCTGGAGGTGCCAGTAATCACTCTATATCTGAAGATTTGAATTGTTCCTCCCCCACAGTAAGTCCTGACTCAAGGAGAAGGTGTCACCCACCATCTCCTTCTTCTTTGTTAAATTTCTCTCTTTTCTCTCTCCATGCATTCCAATTCTTGCTTCAGATGCTTGCTGGGTCCAGGAATCTACTTTCCTTCTTCCTCTCTTCACTATAATCCAGTGTCTGGACACCAGATCTTGCAGAAGCTCTTTCTATGCTGCTTACCACTCCACCATCTTCAAAAAACTTAATTTTAAATCAGAACCTTAAGTTTATTTTAAGAAGGAGGGCCATTTTGGCTATGTTGTCTGATTTATGGACTATTTTGCAATATTCATACTTTATTTTGAGGTACAAAATCTGAAAGTGAATTACTGCCACTAAGAATCATTGGAATAGCTTATTTAACAAATAACAAAGGGTATTTTAATAGCATTTAATTTTCATAATAGTTTAAAGATAAATGACATTTCTGTGCAAAAATCTTTTTTTCTAATGTTAGTTTTCTTTTATTTTTAAATCTTACATAACTTTATCCTTGATACCTTACTACATTGTCTCATAAACCAGATACTGTTTCTATAGATATTTGAAGTGCATGAGCCTTTACTGCTTTAGAAACTTTGAAATGATGAGGGTTTCCTTCCTCTCCTTCCCCACTCTACCTATCTCTTTGTTCCCTCCCTCTTTTTTTTTTGTATGCATTTGCAGTCTACTACATTTTTCACTATCTGTTATCTCATAGTTATACATCATAGCACTTGAAGAATTTCTATACTCTGGAATGAAATCAGCATAGAAATCTTGAGTACTTAAAGACTGGTGTAACTTCATGACTATAGCTAAACTATTCCTTTCTTGTTTGAACACTAAGGAGAGTAGTATGTCCTTATTTTGCATTAAAATATCACTTTAACTACAATGCTGTGGAATGGGGCACTGACCTTGAAAGACCCAAATTCTAATTTTAGGCTTTAAGGCATTAAGCAGTGTTTGTCATGTTCTTAGATGCTTAAAAGATCAGAGTCTCAGTTCCATGCACATTCAACAAGATTTCTTATCTGCTTTAGGAGCAAGAGAAAAAGAGAAGTGTATATAGGAACATGATGGGAAATTGAGCAGAGTCCAAAAGTAAATTGGTAGGAACCTTGTTACAAGTATCGTAAAGAATGGAGTTCTTTTGTGTCTAAATCTTTCTTCCAACCTGGATAATCACATGAAGGCAAAAATTCAATTTCATTATCCTTTCACTAGAAGTTTTATGCTACTATTTTCAATTGCTAGAAATTTGGTCAGGGACCCAAAAATATATGATCAAGCATATTAATGGGCATGTATGTATTTAAGTTTGAATAGCACATGTGTACACAAGATACTAACAATATATCATTTTACATCATTTTATAAGTATAAAATTACCGAAGGTACCATTTTACTGAAGTTATCTCACATCTGTGTCATTCTTGTAATTTATTTGAGTACATTATACATACTTTTCAAGTACTGTGTTTCCTTTATGCACATTTGAATTAATTCAAAAGATGCTTAAATTTTAGCCTTTAGTTTTATTCTCAGAGTTCTGACAGTTTAGATTTCAACTCTAGTGATTAAGACCTTTGCTTTATACCGGAAGCTAAAAGCCGATAGGCTCCTGCAAATAGTGACAACTTTCAATAGTCACACACTCCAGTGGTAACTAATTTTCCAACCCAGTACCTGAAGGTGACATTTTGATAAATTTGCAAAGGACTTTCTGAACTATTTATTAGTTCAGAATATGAAAAACTACACCTTCAGTAATGACATTTTATTCCAAAAATAACTTCATACATTTTGTCCATTTTTTATTTCTAAATAGATCTAACTTATAGAACTTTTGAAAAAGTACCAACAACTCATAATTAACAAATGACTCACATGTATTTCTCATTTTGTAGCATGCAAAGCACTGCATTTTTTTTTTTTTTTGTGGCACTGAGGATTGAACTCATGAGCTTGCACTTGCCAGGCATGCACTTAGGCCACTGAGCTAGATCTCTGGCCCCTGTCTTTTTGAGACAGGGTCTCACTGTGCTGTTCAGGCTGAACTTGAGCTCACTTTGTAGCCCAGTGTGGTCTCGAACTCACAATGATCCACCTGTCTCAGCCTCCTGAGTGCTGGGATTACAGGCATGAGCCACCACGCCCAGCTTGCATTTTTATTTTGAGTCCAAAATTATTTTTTCAAGAAAACATCCTACCATGGTGCTTCAAAATCCTGCTGTGAATGAATGAAAAACAGACCACATTTTTATCCTTACTCTAAGTCACAAAATGACCTATTCTCCTTCCACTTTTCATGTCAATTTGAGAAGTAATATCAGTAATTATTTGAAGACACTTAAGTATGTGTAAAGTTATATGTGCTTGGAATTATAATCATAGTTTTCAAACTGCATAGATATTAAGATCTAGGACTCAAAGTTTTCAGTTTATATTTCTTTTTGTATATGAGGTAAAGGGAATTAAACCCAGGGTTTCATGTAAGCTTTTTTCTATTGAGCTATAACCCCTGTCTTTTTAATTTTCTTTAAAAAATGTTTGACACAAGATCTTGTTTTGTTTTGTTTTGTCTCCTTTGTTTTGTTTTATTTTCTCTCCTTTCTTCTCTCTCTCTCTGTCTCTCTGTTCTCTCCACACTAGAATTTGGGTCATTTGAGGTCAATATTCCACAGCACAGTACTTTATTTATTTAGTTTTGAATCCACAAGCACTCTACTATAGAGCCACAACCTCTGCTCCTTTTCTATTTTGAGTCAACGTCTTCCTAAGTTTCCCAGGTTTGTCTTGAACTCATCATCCTCCTGCTTCACCCTACATATTAGTTCATGGTTAACTGGGTTTATAAGTATGTATCACTGTCCCTGTTTCAAAGTTTTCAACTAATTTAATAAATCAGCTAATGCTTTACATTTATCAAATTTCTCTTTACTTATAGGGTAAAAATCTAAAACACAATTTTGAAAACAATTATCTTTACTACATTATAAAACAAATACTATTTTATATTTAATTGTAGACATTTATATAATGTATATTAGTTACATATTTTTAATTGTGCTATAAACCATATTTTGTATTTTGCTTTTCAATGCCTTTCACCATTGAATCCTGCCTTATTCAAGAGTATGCACATTAGTCCACAGAAGTTATGTACACCATCTCACACTTGCCTAACACTTAAAGGGTATGTGTTTAATTAGAACTAATGGGAAGACTTAATTTTATTACAAAAGATGTTGTAACTAAATGTTGTTAAGTATTTTCATGTGTAATGGTGAAGAACTATAGTGTTGGAATAAACCTAGAAAGGACCACGTAACAGTGAATTCAGAAAAAGCAATTTTACTGCTTAAGTATTGTATAACTCAAACTTTGTATGTTGAAAGAACAGTTTTATGGGTTAAATTGTGTACCTTAAAATTTGTATGTTGAAAATCTGTAATTCCAAGTACCTCACAATGTGACCTGATTCTAAAATAAGTTTGTTGCAGATATAATTAGTTAAATTAAGATGAGATTACATTTGGAGTAAAGTTAGGCTCCTAATGCAATATGAGTAGCATCCTTATTAAAAAACAAAAACAAACGCAGCCATCTAAAAGGACAATGCACACACAGGTAAAACACTATAGAAAAATTGGAGTCACACTGCTACAAGCAAAGGATCTATCCAAAATAAGAAGAGAGACCTGAAACAGATTCTTTCCTGAGGCTTTCAGAAGGAGGATGGTCCTGCCATCATCTTGATTTCAGAGCTTTTGCCTCCAGAATTGTGTGGCAGTAAATTTCTGTTGTTCTAAGCCACTTAGTTTTTACAGCAGTCCTAGAAAGCTAAGCATAAAAGGTTCTATCACATAATCGTATACACACCTAACAACTGAAATACTGTCCTAAGACTCAGCATCATTCTTCGAATTGCCACACATTGTTCTGCCTTAAGGGAAAAACGCCATTTGAAATTCAGGATGGTTATGTCTGCCCCTTTGCTTTTTTTGCTCAGAACTGCTTTGGCTATTCAGGGCATTTTGGATTTTATATAAATTTCAAGATTGTTATTTCTGCTTTTGTGAAGAAAGTTATTCATATTTTGATAGGAATTGCACTGAATCTATTATTTTTGTTAATAAGCCCATTTTGGTAGTATTGGTTCTGTCTGCACAAGAACAAGGATTGTCTTTCTATTTTTTAATTCCCTCTGCAATCTTTCTTCACAGTAGTATAGTTTCTATTGCAGAGGTCTTTTACTTCCTTATTTACATTGATTCTTAAGTATTTAATTTTTTTGAAGCTACAGTGAATAGAATTGTTTTCCTAATTTCACAGGGGGTTTACTATTGGTGTAGAAGACTGTTATTGATTACTGTGTGTTTATTTTATATCCTGACACTTCACTGAATTTATTAGTTCTAAGTTTTCAGGTAGTTTTTTGAGACACATCATCTTAAGATAAAGTTTGACTTCTTCTTTTCTTATTCACATTCGTTTTATTTCTTTTTCTTGTGTGATTGCTCTGACTTAAGATTTTGAGTAGTGAGAGTTGGTACCTTTGTTTCATTCCTGATTTTTGACAGGAATATTTTCTGTTTTTCCATTTTAGTATGATGTTGGCAGTGGGGTTTGTCATAAATGAATTTCATCAGTTTGAGGAGAAGTCCTTTTATATCTATTTTTACTAAAGTTTTTACCATGAGTAGAAGTTGAATTTTGTCCAAGGCTTTTTCCAAATCTATTTAGATGATCATGTGGTTTTTGTTCTTATTTCTATTGATGTAGTGTATTACATTTGTTGATTTACATGTGTTGTACAATCCTTGCATCTCTGGGATGAACTCAAATTAAGCATGATATATAATCTTTTGAATTGTTTGTTGCAGTCTGTTTCCAAATATCTTATAGAGAATGTTTGCATCTACAATATTGACATGTAGTTTTCTTTTTGTGTTGAGTCCTTTTCGAGTCTCAGTATCAGGATATGACTGGGTTGTTGGAATGAATTTTGGAGTGTTCTTTCCTTTAAATTGCATCAGAGAGATTGAGGCAAACTAGCATTACTTCTTGAAGCTCTATTATTGAAAACAGCATGGTATTGGCACAAAAACAGACATGCAGTCCAATAGAATGGAATAGAAGACACAGAAACAACACTGTGACCTTTAAATGTCTGATCTTTAACAAAGAAACTAAAAGCCTACAGTGTGGAAAAGTCTTTGTAAAAAATCATGCGGGAAAAACTGGTTATCAAAGTGTGAAAGAATGAACTATATCCATATCTCCCACTTGGTAGTAAGATAAAATCAAAATGGATCAAAGGTCTTGAAATAAAAGGAAAAACACTGAAATGGTTGGAAGACAAAATAGGGAAAACTCTTGAAGTCACAGGTATAGGCAAGGACTTCCTGAACAAAACTCTAATAGCAGACAAAATATTCAAAAAGCCAACAAATGGGATTATATTAATTGTAAAAGTTTCTGCACAGCAAAAGAAGCAAGTATTGGTGAAGAAACAAGTTACAGAATGACAAAAAAATTTTCCAGCTACTCTTCTGAGAGACTACTAATATCTAAAATATATAAAGAACTCAAAATTATTAGACACCCTCAAAAAGAATGACCAACCAGAAAAATGGGCAAAAGAAATTAATAGACACTTCTCAAAGAAAAAGTATAAATGGTTAATAAGTAAATATTTAAAAATGTTCATCTTCCTTAGCCAACAGAGAAGTGCAAACCAAAAGAACTCTGAGATTGCAGCTTACTCCAATGAAAATGACTCTCATTAAGAAAACAAAAAACAAAAATGCTAGTAAGAATGTAAGGGCAAAGAAACTTTACAATGTTAATGAAAATATAATCTAGCACCGTCTCTTTGGAAATCAGTTTGGGGATTCTTCAAAAAACCAAAAATGTGAATTCCATTTCACCCAATTACACCTTTCCTATGTATCTTCCCAAAAGAACTAAAGCCATAATACTACAGTGATACTTGCATATACGCAT
>RJWT010035597.1:0-13443 GCA_004365215.1 Cuniculus paca | reverse complement strand
AAAAAAAAATCAATATCTGGAAGCAAATCTTTATCACTTTGAGCACCTCAAGTAATTGTAGAGGTTAAAGGTAACCTGTATTAATCTATGAAGTCTCAATAAATGTAGTATTAAAATATTTATACAGGTTTTTCTTTTCTTGAAGTGTATATACATTTTTGGCAGATTTTGTGTTATATACATTTGTATGAATATATGTGTGTATATATGTGTGTACATATAAATATATATACACAGATGGATATGTATGGATAGATAGATCACTGATCACTACTTATCAAATACAGACAAGCCGGCAATATAGGTGTATATGTTTATATTTGGATGGGTAGAAATTAACACAGGACAGTCTCTTAAAATGATAGATCTGAGTGACAAATAAATTCGATATATTTAGAAGTATTTTATTCTACTCTCTGACCTTGCATCACCCTACTACATACCCCATTGCCATTTATTTCATGAGAAAACTTTTTCTGGAAACGGTTGAATATCAAATATTTACCTTTGTGCTAGTAAACACTACTGTTGTAAAGAAAGCAGCCCCAGCAAAGGTAAAGACATGTCGATTGGATTTCAATAAATACTCTTAAAAACAAATATTAAGCTGGACCTGGTCACAGACCATAGTTTACCAACCTCTAGTAAATTAAAAGATAATTATTGACACTTCTTCCATGTCAAGTGCTGTTCTAATAGGGAGAGGTGAAAGGATAAGTAAGAGATAAGATTCCTTTCTTGCTTTCTACTGCGTTAAATGAATGCCTACTGCATTTATGGTAGTGTGCTAGGGGGATCCAAACGGAAATGAGGTATATTTTTCATGACTTGAGGTTTAGAGTTTGAAAAGGAGTTAGATACATATATCAGTGATAATTATCATGGATTAGATAGTATGTAAGTCCTGAAAGTGTCCACAGAGTGTTAGAAAGTTTTGGGTAAGGAATATACAGACCATTATTGAGTAGGATTTCATCAAGATGGTATGGTATGATTTGCAGAGTTCTAGCAATATGTATATCAAAGGCGAAGAGCTATGAAACACTAGGGCATAACTGAGACCCAATAATGTCCAAGGAGGACACTGATTATAGAAATAAAAGATGTGGACAATGACCTGGAAAGTCAGTTTAGACTAGATGGTGGAAGGCTTCAACGTTCACATTTAAGATTAGACATTATCTATGCTGATTGGTATAGGAGGTAGTGGAGTATTTGGAAGCATTAAAGGGCATAATAAGATTCTAGGTAGAGAAGAATCATTGTGGGAACAACATGGAAAATAGACTGGAGATGGAGAACTGTGTGAGACTGAGTTTAAGAACACAATGTAGAGTGTAATATAAGAGTCTTTTCTTAAAGATATAATGAGGACCTGAGTTAACTCACCGCTCAGCAGTATAGAGAAAGAGGTGGCTTCTTGGGGCTTCTTCTAGAAGGTTGGAAGATCTTGGCCTAGAGCAACTCATCCTGAGCTGGCTTTGCTATTCAGGGTAATGTATGCAAATTACTTAGAATTTATGAAAGTAATTGCCTTTGGGATGAGTGAAGGGGATGAAACTGATGAGGGCTTCAGCCTCATCGGTAATATTTTATAACTTCTTATTCTAAAAAGATGTAAAGAAAATGTTAAAAATTAGCAAGTCTGTGTGGGATTATTCTCTGATCACAGTCAGATTTCTTGGAGGCAAGAAATAAATTTTCAATCATTTTAAAAATAGTTATGTTTTAAGGGCGTACAAGTTTATTTCAAGCCCACTTGTGTCACATGTTCGCTAACTTTGCTTTTACTTATGTCGTTATGAATTCACATATTTTACTTGTCAGATTAAATTGCAACTTTTCTAATTAGATATTGTTTTTCAGTTCAAGCTTCTGTATTTAAAAAAAAGCCTTTTAAGGTAATTTTTGACCAGTAGCATTTACCTAGGAACTTTAATTAAACTTAATAATATGGACAATCTTTTGGAATCAGTGAAAGTGGGTTTTGACAAAAAATCAAGGTCTATTTGGTGCACAATTGAAAAACACACTACAGAGTTAGGAGAAAAAATTAACAGGCTGCATATACTGAAAGGACCAAGGCATGTTCTGAGGCATGAACATCTGTGAAACGAGTTGTACATATATATCACGTGTATTATATGTACAGTGCTACCTCCGTTTAGGAACTTAATTTGTTTTATGATTCGAGGAAAGACAAAGGCTTTTGTGCTTATGTGGGGAGGACAACTGTGGTCATGGTTATCAACTGATGTGGAGTTTGTAGATGGAAGTGAAACTTCGCCCAAAGCTTTTGTTTGTGAACCAAATTGTTTGCAAACAGAAGAGTTTGTAAGCCGAGGTATTACTCCATGGTTATAACATATAATTATAATTATATATGAAGAATGAGGAACATTATATAAATAAAGTAGTGGGGGAAATAGGAATACTGCCACACTTCCTTATATTTTTTAATTAAGAGTTTAAAATAAAGTTTGAACCTCACATAGCTGGTTGTATCTTTTCAGTGTTTAAGGGAGACAATTCTAGTCTCATACATGCCTGACCTTTCCACATTCACTTAGCAGAGAACTCTTTTGAACTTCCCCACACTGTTCTGGAAAATGTTCTTTTATCAGGGATCAACTAGCTCTGCCTTATACCAGTTTGAATTTTCTGGAGTCCAAGGTCAACACAGGAGCCTGGCGGGACTAGGCCCACAGACAATGAAGAAACGACCTCCAATCCCAGAGCTGGGTAGGACTGCCGCTCCAATCCTAGGGGATTGTGGGAATGATAACCGCAGACCAAATGGCCCATGCAGGTGCCAATCAAAAGGCAAGGAAGCTCTTCATCAAATGATGCAAGCTGGGAAGACAGAACAGGCCCTTGAGAGGATTGACTGCAGCACATCTGTTCCCCACATTGCCTGATAGCTCATGGAGGCTGCTCTTTGTTTTTCCCTTGGAGATCATGCAGGAATCAACTGCCAAGCATGCCTTACACCTCCATGCCATCTAATTATAGCCTGTAATACTCCGGAGTGCTGACAGTGCTGAGCTATTGACTCTTGACACTCTCTAAAGCTCTTAATTATCTTTTCACATAAGCCCCTTTCAGACCTGTCAACTTCTTCATATTGTTTATGAAGAGAAAAAAAAGAGTAGCATGCCAAGATCTCAGGACTATACAGTCAGAGCAGACTTGCAGCAAGAGTTGTGAGTGGTCTTGACGGTCTGTGTACACACACACGCACACACACATGCACACACACTTGCTGAAGAGTGTAGGATACAACACAATGGCAATTCTGATCCCAACTTGCAGTAGGAGTATATAAACTTACACAGATGAAATGAAATTTAACCCAAACTTTAATCAGTTTCTGAAGTCATTTTAACCCTTTGTTCATTCAAATATATATACATACACATATATGCTTATACACAATTGTGACTAAACTTCTAAATAATGGCTTTAAAAGTTTCTAAGAATTTGTTCGCATCCTAAATTTTTAACTCATAAGATTAGGCAATTTCAAAGAGACACCCAAGTTTTACCATGTTTTACAAATTGTTTTATGTACCTTAGATGTTTACTTAAAAAACTTCTCACAATTATTTCATTACATTGGACATTCAAATAACCCTGAGAGATTAAAAAAAAAGTTGCATTAGTTCCAATTGTGACATTTTCAGGTGAAGAAACTGTAGCTTAAAGATCTGAAATGATTTGCCAAAAGTCCTTTAAGAAATAGAGAATCAAGACTACATTTCAAATTAGAAGGATTTAGGCTTTAAAGTTATCATGATTTAAAAAATAAAAAATTAAAATTATCACTGAAAAATCTCTTTCCTATTGTCCGTTGTATCCTAAAATATGGTACACATGTGCACTGTATCCAATGTAGTCTATTTCTGGGGTCCTCTTGCATATTGCTGCTGCTGTGACTGCTACTGTTTCCTCACAGACTGAAGTCAACTCCTGGGTCTTTGACAGAGAACAAGGTAGTGTAGTTGGTTAGCATCGATGCACCATGTTGGATGGAAAATACATTGGCAAACCCCAGAATCACTCTTAAATGCTTAGATGCTTATAGCACTAGAATTAGAAGGAAGTGTGTCAGGTAAGGAACAGATTCGCCCTCCCTCTGAAACACAGCATCTCCCTCCAGCTTCATTTAAACAATTATGTTTACTGCTGTTTCTCATTTTTTTCTGTGCTGATGTGTGTAGTTGAAGTCACATAGGTTCAATGGACCTCTCATTCCCCTTTGCCTTACCAGCCTTGAACTCTAATTTCTCTTTCATTCACCTTTACTATGCTGAGATGTGGAAATGGATGAAATAGAGCCTAGTGCTGAAAGAGCAGCATAGACCTCTTCACTTTCCCTATTGAACTGGTAAATAGTTTGACTTCGCATTATTCAGCCATGAACATATCAAATGCTTCAGGCCTGGAAGTAAAAATGAGAATAAAGAGCCAAAGGAGAAAAGTGACCATGACATGGGAAAGAAATACTCATTCCAAACTCAAGATTGTGTGTTTTGAATCTGGGGAGACAGATTCTAGTTCAACAAGAGTTTCTCTTGGTTGATGGTTTTAAATGCCTGTCGCAGACACTGTGTATGCAGAGGGAGCGCCTTGGCTAAGGCAGTAATGTTGGCATGTTCCTAAGAGTAAAACCAGAGTCCTCCAGTGACCAAATGCCATGCCACGATCAGGCACCTGACTGTTCTGTGCTGCTTCTCAACCAAACTTTTATTTTTCAATCAAACCCTGCAATTTTCTCCTTCCTTCCAACAGAGATAATGCAGTGAACATCGCAGAGAGGAGTCCTACTGTAACTCTGCCTAGAATAATTCACCATGAGTTGCATTTTATATTCTGGGTTAGAGAAAGAGGAGGTCTTCCGGCAGAAGTTAGCCTGGAGAATGAAGTAGGAAGGCAGCAAAACTCAGAAGAATAAAGGTTTGAGCAGAGAAGTAGAAGTCTCATCTTCACATTGATACCTACAACTTAGATATTAGCTCTGATCCGATCTCATTAGATGCAAAATGAGGCATTTTCTCATGCCTGTTCCTGGCCAATCACATCATCTCCAAAAGCCTTACCTTCAATGAGATGATTTCGTATGACGCTAGGCTGTTTGACTTTATCAGGAGGTTGATATAGTTAATATGAGAATACAAACAATACTCAGAAAGTGAAAAGCAAATATATAAGGACAATGGTCCATGTTCTTGAATTGTAGATGGGCACTCTTCCCCCCACAAACAAGTCCTGTTAAAATATTTCTGTATCGCAACATTTCAGAATTTATGATATTTTTTCTTAGACAAATATGTTCACCAATAATGGTAATTTCTTTGAGTTTAGTTTCTATGTATCTATTTTACTCACAAGTCAACATATTTGCAATGCTCATATTATAAGGAATACTCAAAGGACATAGGATATACGGCTAGCTTTGGCTTAATTCAAATTTTTTTGGTTAGAACTTAATATAGGATAGAGAAAAACATACTAAAGTGTACAAATTCAACTTGTTCGATTTCTTTTGTGTCAATTAAAGTTCAATAAAACCACTATTTTTTTAAAAAAAGTCCTACAAGAGTTAAGGAAGCCCCTTCTTTCTCTTGCCTCACACATCACATAACAGAAAAAAATAGGACAGCAAATTTTAGTTTCTCTTATCTGTGCTGAAGCTCAACTAAATGAAAGTTACAGACGTTTTTGTGAACTGACCTCCACTCAACATAGAATTTAAATTGTCATCTTTATCTGAAAATTTGATCTAATCTACAATCAACATATTTGTCAATGAATCACACTTGTTCAGAATTTGAAAACTGACTGTACCTATTCATCAAAAATTATTTTCTTTAATTTGTTTACTAATCTTGTTAACTATGGAGAAATCATAATG
Source organism: Cuniculus paca (assembly GCA_004365215.1). Lineage (NCBI taxonomy): Eukaryota > Metazoa > Chordata > Mammalia > Rodentia > Cuniculidae > Cuniculus > Cuniculus paca. The sequence goes on along the minus strand of RJWT010035597.1, from coordinate 7,529 downwards.
TGCAGGGAGAAAATAACATTTAATCTTGCCTCCAGAGATGCTCTTCAGATCAGTGTTTGGTTTTTAAAAGTCTTAAGTAGAAAAGTAGATATAGACAAATCAAAGTGGCATATGAACCAAAACTGCTTCACATTTGACTTTTGAAGATTCCTTGGATTTGACTTTTTAATATTGGGAAATCATTCACACATCGAACTACCTTGAAAAAGGAATCCTTTCAGGACGAGGTCTTCTTTCCTACCTCCTTATGAATTAGAGTAAGTACAAGTTTTATGGCTCTATTATCAATGTACATAAATAAGGTACAATTTCAGTAAGTTTACTTTCTTGATTTACAGTTTAACTCCCATATCCATAGTGCTGTGTAGTCATGATCCCTAAGAGATTCCCCCCAATTTGGACACAAAGACACATGCTTAAATAGGACGTCCTATAGCTTTTTTTGCTAGCATTGCACAACTTACAAGATTTAAAAAGTCACCTACTTGTGATTGCACTTTTCTTAAATATATATTTATATTTACCCGTGTGTGTGTGCACCTGTGAACACACAAGTGTACCAAATTCAGTGGCCCTCTTCCAATGATCTATAACCTCACACTTTTTTAACTTTTTACTCTTTATTTATTATTTTATTTGTTATTTTTATTTTGACACAGGCTCTTGCTAAGTTACCCAGAGTGGCCTTGAACTTGTGGTGGCCTGCTTTTGGATTACAAGCTCGCACCACACCTGACACCAGTTAATATCCTAAACAAATCCTCGGGTTTCTCATCTGTAAAATGGATGCAACATACACGGTGTAGGCGTCTTGTTCTTGGTACCAGGAAGAGGACTCAGAACCTGAGAGTCACCTTAGAACATTCTCCTGTGATGCATTCTTCTCACCCTTCAGAACATCAAAGCTGGCGACCTCCCCTCTCTGCTCAGTGCCTCCTCCTCCTCCTGCTCACCCCATCCTTCTCTCCTACCTCTGTAGCCTGCTTGACTTCTACACACATCTCTTGCTCTCGTTTCCTTTCAAGCGACCATTTTCAGAGCCAGAAGCTCTGGTTTATCTACAGCAAATGAAAGAGCAATGGGATCAAACACAGCTGGTTCCAAATTTGAACTCTGCCAAAAGACTAGCTAGCTAATTTCAGCGAGTTACTTAACCTCTTTTAGTTGCAATATCCTCAACAATAAAGCAAGTCAATGACACTGACTTCTCAGGGCTGATGAGCAATTTAGCTATAATGAAAATAAAATGCTTGGCACAGTACCTGAAACACAGTAGGTGCCAAATACTTGAGATTAGGTCAGAATATCTCTTACAATGCCCAAGTTATTTTACCTATTTGATTCAAACTCATCACATATTTGCCAACTCACTGACATTAATAAAAAGAAAAATATTTATTTGACAGTGATAATCACGCAATCCTTATCAGGTCAACACTTACCAGAACTATTTTGTGACTACCTTTGCACAAATGTAAGCAATTCACATTAAATCGTTACGTTTATACTTCCTGAAGTGTAAGGATTAATTACACCAGAACTAGCAAATGTAACCTTGTTACTGAATTCAGATTGCCAACCTCTCCCCGTATTTATGAATTTAGAATTTCTTCCAGAGGACAGAGAGTCAGAAATCTGGAATTTTACCATGCTTTTTGTTGACTTTACTTTTCACTAAAGTTTAAGAACTGCTGCCAAGTGAAGGTCATTCACAATCCTGAGTAATGAATTGAATTTGAAATGTTCCCAGGGCACAGAATTATTCTCTGGCCTTTGTATGGGATTTTGGTAGGTAAATAAAATGCAAAGTTACAAGGAATTAAGTTGTGTGGAAGTCTGTAACTAATAAACCATACTTGACATTGTATTTATTTATAAAGTCTTGGTTGAAATGCAATTTTATGGTAGTGGGAGGTACTTATAATCCAATGGTTGGGTGTCTTTCATTCTTATACCACTAACCTAATGGGTCAACTTCCCGCAGTTCATGGTCCTCTCATATTATGAGTCCCTGGCTAAACATGCCTTCAGAACCACAAAATTATTGATTTCTCAACGTCTTATTTTCTGAAGTCTACCCCTTGACCATGAAACCTCTCTTCCCTAAAAATTAGACCATGATGTTCCTGTTCACATATGAATGGTTATATCATTCACATTTTCCATGAAAGAAGCAGGAAATTCACATTTTACCAAGAAAGGGCAATCAGCAAGAGCAGTGCTTTTCTGGTAGACCCTTTTCTGCTGCACCACATCCTTGGAGCAGCAATTTCCCAGAGAGCGACACAGGCCAGAACAAGTCACGGGGATCATTAAAGCACTTCTGTGTTGACAGCTGGGGATCAGCACTGTCCCTGCCCACATAGATAGATAATTCAGCCAGCCCCTCTGAGAAGACTAAGAGGAAAGATGGCATGTCTGACCTGGGACCTCCCATTGCCTGTGCCTCTCAAAAACACATGCATGTCCACTGCTGTTGAACACAGGACATCTGAATGTCTTCTGAGGATTTGTGAAAAGCCTAAACTTTCCAATCTCATTAGCTAACATTTTAATCAAAACAATCAACAAGTCTAGACACTCATGCATTGTTGCTCTGATTTTACAGTTTAGCAGATACTAGGTAGCTGTCCACCAATGCCATTTTGTTTTTCATCTTTTCCTCAGGCAGAGAAATCAGCTGTATTCTCCAGCCTTTCTTGCAAAGAAGTGTGGCTGTGACCCTATCCTAATGTATGGAATTGAGCAAAAAAGATGTCTTTCTCTCCCAGGGCTACCTCATAAATCATCTTATGCTTACTTCATAAAAACCCTCCCATGCCTACCTCTATGTTCTTTCTCTTTCCAATGGTGTCATGGATAGCAAAGTTGCTACCTATATGTTGAAGCTGATGCAGTCAAAATACGGAAGAAAAGAGGTGCTTGAATTACCAGTTGGAGAACAATTCGTGAGTTGCAGATACCTACTTTGAAAGTGTAAGAAATACATTTTTATACCCATTATGTATCACAAATGTAATAATTTTGAAAAGAAATATTGTAATAGTTTACTGCAGTTTTCTTTGCTAAAGTGGCTACCACTAGCCTTACATATAAACCATGGAATATGTTACCGGTAAGAAACAAACCAGTTACATTCACCAAACATTAAGTATTCCAAAATACACTAAGTATGATTTCAGCTCAGATGTGTAAGAAGAAATGCTACATAGTTTGCATGTTATTATTTTTCCTATGTGTTTTCCCTAATTATCTTCAAGAAAGGACATTAGCTTTGACATAATGACATTTCTGAATATGAGTTTACCAAATGTTTTCCATTGCATCAAACAAAGATGCCATTTCCATTTTCTTGGTATGAAAAACCACTACTAAAAGAGGTAAAATGACATTTCCAAAATATCCTTGCTGAATGAGGAAGTACAATTCAGACCTAATATTTATCTGCATGTCAACCCCATGTTGAAGAATTCAGATGTTGATCTCTAACTCTTTCCTCCAGAGCAATGTTTCCCTTTTCACTCTTGATGAAAACTGTTATGGCCAGCTTTTATGGAAAGCAAAATTAGAGCAAGCTTGTTTAGCAGAGGTTGATGCAGTGGAGATGAACCCTAGCTTCAAGATCTATTTACAACTTGAATGGAGGCACTATTCTAGGGTATTATTAGGAACTTTCTGCCTTCTGCCTAAATAGAGAAGCCCTTATTTCAGATTTGTACATACTTTCAAATTTCCAATGCTGTCTTTAAAATCATCTGATTTGAGGCTCCTAAATCCAAACTTTGACTATTGAATCATACTGTATTTGCCTCATCCTGATTCTAATGATATTTCATTTCACTTAGTTGGGTTTTCTGAGTTGAAATGACAAGGATTTGAACTGATTTTCTCATATTTGAGGTCAAAACAAATGTAAGCAACCATCTTCATTTTTCTGAGATCCAATAGAATGATCACAGCTGGATTCATTTCCTGACTCTAGACTCAGAAGAATGACTCTTAATCTGTCACTAATTTGGTGCTTTGCTTAAAAACTTCTGCTGGCAAAGGATTAGATGTTAGCTTGTTTTGTTCCACAGTTGTTTTACTTTTAAGTCCAACAGACTTTCTCCCCATGAGCTGCACTGACTTCTCAGGGACTCTAGGGCAACCCGTCCCACTGGAACACCCAGCCTGCTCCTTGGTGTGTGCGCGGCTGAGGCGCGCCAGCACTGCCTTGCTAATAATTTACAGCTGACGCTGCTGTGTTGCCAGCCCTGTTTAATGTGACTCTGTGTGCAAGTATAAATACGCCCAGAGACAAGGGAAATATGTTCAATTATTTTATTGCATTATTCTACAGTGTACATCATGTCTCCCCAGGCATTGAAAATGGCCCAAGTAAACCACAATAAGATTAGTCCTGTGATCATCAAAATGAGAACAAAATCCAAAGTATGCCCTTGGTTTGTGGTTGAACATGTTTGAATGGGAGATTATTGTCTTTTTCATCTTGAGCCTGTTTCTTTTATGTTATATTTAAATTAATTGCACATGGAAATATTTCTGCAATGAGATATGGTGATGATTTTCTGAGAACTAAGTTCAGTGGAAATTCTTAGATTTATTTGGGGAGACATTTGATGTGACATTATTCCACCTTTTACTTATTTATAACTAGGAAATCTAACAACAACAAAATGTTGTATGTGGTAATTCTCATCATCAATTTTGTTTTCTGTTGTTCAAAAGGGAAAAAAAGGAAAATAAACAAAAAATAATGACTATAGTAATATAAAGATCAAATTTAAAAACCATTATGAGATCTAAGGAATTGGGTTTAAACCATTAAGTTTTTTTCTCATACATTATATAACTAAGTATTTATTAATCATTCTTAACTTGCAATATGCTACTTACAATACTATTAAAGACATGGATTTTTCCCTTCTAAGTAGAATACAAACATTTATTTGTTGCTATAGAAATAGATTTTCTAAAAGTTCTTGGTCCTGGAGAAATCCAGCATGAGCAGAGGAACCATGTTAGAGGAACTCAGGGAAGACCTGCTAGATAAGCACAGGTAACTTAAGCAGGGGAGGGATGCACATGTTGATACAAAGAATCAATTTGAAAGAAGCTATTTGCCAGTCAAACAAAACATATGCACAGAACTTACAAAGAGGGGAGCCCACTGGCCAGGGCCTGTCGCTGGGCCCCTACTCTTGCACGTCCCGGAACAGTCATTCTGAGAACCTCCCACATAGCAGGATGGATCCAAGTGCTGCAGACTCTCATCTTACAGGGGGAGGGGGCAGTACATGAGTCCCTTAGTCCCATGACCTCTCTCCAAATACTGAGCAGGTTGCAGTCCATCAGCATTTTCACAGGCACATACTGGGGACAAGAGATCAGGGGTAGGAGAGGCTTCCTCCCTCCCTCCCCACTGTATATCAAACTCTGAGAAGACACATGAATACTGCCTGTGTCTAGAGTCAGCAGTGTTGTGCCACGGGCACCTCAAGTCACCACCAAGTGCCTCAAGGTTGTCCCTCACCAAGCAGGGCATTCACCCAACACACAATGCTGATGCTGGTCTGATTCAAATCCATACCCACCTCCCAAGGAGCCTGCCTACTCTTAGACCAACCAGATACTCTGTCTACAATCTGTGGCCTGCCTTGGCAACCTCGGTTTCCACAGGAAGCTCCCATATCATGTGACTGTCCTCCAGGTGCAGCTGACTGTGTCAGTGCCATTCAGTGTTAGGGACAACAGTCAGAGTCCCTCCCCAGCAGATTAGGCCAGTCCTCTACCTGGTTAGCAGCAAGAGCTAAAGGTCTGCTGACTTTTCCTGTTCTCCAGATGCCCATGAGACAATATCCAGTGCCCTATGGGGCCAGCCAGAACCTCACCACATTAGTGCTAGGTACACCTGGGTCTCCTCTGGGTACCCTGAGATGACATGAGCCTCTACCTGGTACCTGGAGCTAGTCCCACGGACATTGGAATATACATTAGGTACCCAGCTTAGGTCTCCAACCTGCAAGGATCCATGCCAGGAGTCTCAGAATCCAATGCCCCACACCTTTTGTGGGCTGATGTCCCAGTTTGGACAGTTTTCAACATCAGGAAGAGGGGACTCGTTGCACTGAGAAGCCTCCACACAAAGTTGTAGATGATAAAGAGGGGCAGAAAAGAGTGTGACTGGAAGATTAAAGACTGCATCCCTGGAAGAAAACACTCTAGGAAATACGTAAAATACTCTCTCTCTCTTTCTTTATCTCCTTTCATTTAACCCAATATTTTGTGTGTGTGATCTCCTATTGTTTTTTAAATTTTTACCGTTTTTTTGGTGAAGCTTGGAGTTATGCCATCCATTATCTTGTTCCCCCTTTTATTAATATGACTTTGTTTTATTTTTGTGAATAAGTCCCACTTTTTTCTCTCTCTTTTTCTTGATGTCTTTCAACTTGTTCCCTTAGTATTTTTCCTTATTTATTTATCTCTTTCTTAGCTGGCTTTCTCTGTTACTGTTATCTAATACTACTAATCACCCTTTATTCCTGAATAGGATGTTTTACAGCAATATAACCTTCTTCAAATCTCCCATTGATCAATTTTTCATGATCTGTTTTCTTTCTCTTATTTCTTCATGCTTCTTTCCATACCTGTGCCATTTACTCTTACAAATCTGAGGGTAGTTAACTATATCTTACTGCAAGTGAATACTATTCTATTGTAAAAGGGATAAAAATATAATTAGAGAAATGGTGATCATAATAAAAGAAATGATTAGTGAGTCTAGAGCAGATACAGATTTTAAAAATAGAGGATTTTTTTTAAAAAGACATGAAAAACATGAATGCCAAACATAGAAAAGAATTGGATTCCATAAAAGAATCTGAAACAGATATCCAGGTTAAAAATCTTATTGAAAGCATATGCCACAGAATCAACCAATGTGAGGACAAAATATGAGCCCTAGAAGACAAAGTTCTGGCTAGAAATCAGTAAATGACAGATTCTTTAAAAATAGCAATGGAACATATAAAAAAGATAACCCAGCAGCTGCCAGATGCTGTAAAGAAAGCTAACCTAAGTTTAACTGGAATCAGTAAAAAATCAGAAGATAGCACAAAGAATCCATTTGCAGAAGTAATTAGCAGAAAACTTTCCAAGCAAGGGAAAAGAATTTGACACATAGATAATTGAAGCATATAGAACTCCAAATATTCATGATTCAGAAATGCCTATACCACAGAATAAAATAGTCAAGATTCCAAAAATTCAACATAAGAACAAAATCTTAAAAGCAATTAAAGAAACAGATCACCTATAAAGAAAAGCCTGTCAAAATTACAGCAGACTTCTCGACACAAACCCTAAAATCAAGGAGGCTTGAAGTGAGGGGTTTCAAACCCTAAAAGCAAAAAACCTCCAACCCAGTCAAGGTACCCCACAAAATTAACTTTCAAAACTGATGAATAAGCTACATTATGCTAAAGAACATCAGGAGAAATTCATGACCACCAAACCAATCCTCCAAA
>RJWT010035596.1:0-13432 GCA_004365215.1 Cuniculus paca | reverse complement strand
GTATGTCTTACTTTATTTTTCTCATTACTGAGACAAAATGCCTGACATTCAAAATTAAAGGAGGACAGGTTTATTCAGTTTACAGTTTGCTTATAATCAAATCTATATTTATATTTAGTTCATAGGTTTCAGTTGTAATCCGCTTGCTCCAAGGCAGGGTGACTTGGCAGAGGGGCAACCAAAGTAACAAGAACAAAATGGAGAGAGAGTCTCTTTTCCTCCCTTATATTGTGTGCAGGCTACCCACCCTAGGGCAAGTATGGCACTCACCCCTCCAATCCCAGAACTAGACAATGAATCAATGAGAATCTCTAGATTCAGTCACCTCCCAAAAGCCCATCCTCTGTGACCTCCTGAGGCTTTAGGGGGACACCTAGACATAAACTATAACATCATTCTACAGTGATACATAGATACCAATGATTATAGCAGCATAATTCATAATAACTAGATTCTTGAAGCAGCTTTGATACCTATCAACAGATTATTGGATAAGAAAAGGTGGTGTCTATGTATAATGGAATACTGCTTGGCTATAAAGAATGATACATTTGAGACATTGGGAAAACAGATGCACCTGGAAAATATAATGTTGAGTGAAATAAACCAGACACACAAGCTTACATACCATATGGTATCTCTCATTTGAGTGAGGCAAAGTACAAACAAAGAAAATGATAAAGGATGGATAGAAAGGGACAAGGAGATGGATCTCTTGCAATAGGGAAGTGGTCCAGGGGAAGAAGGGTGAGGGGTGAGGAGGAGGGGAAGAAGAAATAAGAAGAACAAAGATATGCTATGTACAGGAATCTGATAACCCCAATTAATATAAACACTATATACCATAACATGACCTAAAACAACTAATATCAACAAGTATGAAAAAGGGGGAAAGGGAACCCAAGGAGGAGAGAGGAGGGGTGGGAAAGGTATACAATAAACTGTGGTATGTACATGTAATCACTCCCCAAGATGATTGTAAACTGCATGAGTTGCAAACGTACTAATAAATTAAAAAAATAAAAAAATTGCTGTCTGTAGGAAAGACCATTCTATGTCTATACTCATTCCTCAAAGGGATATTGTAAGAATTCTGCCTGGAGTGAAAGCGTGGTCTAGTAAATATCTGAAATGTTCACTAGCTGGCATGATTTTATCACTTAACTGTCTACTAGGGAGGTTCAAATGGAATCCTTAATGATTTTTATAAGTTGTGAGGAGTCCCAAACAGTAGGAAGAACACCATGATTTACTCCTAAGTGTACAGACACAGCATGTGAACAGCGTTCACCAACATCTTTCTATTCTCTCCCTAGTTATTATGTGAGGTTCTCATATAAGAGGGCCTATATAACACAGAGTGACAACTTTATACCGTCATTCAATTTCAGATGAAGTTTTTAGTTTATAGAATCAAGACCAATACAACCTGGTAATTTGACAGTTGCCATGGGAGAACCCAGAATCTCACCTTAACTTTGATGTGTACTCCTGAATAAGAAACCTAAATACAATTCTAGTTTGTTACATTAAACACAGGCAACTGTCTCACTGAGTCCAGGTTTCTTACAGACAATGCCATAATCATCAGCATGCATATATGTGTATGTTGCTTGCATCTTTTGACTCCAAAAAATATTTACTACATAAACATCAACATGTGAAATTTTTATTAACATTTGAGATATAGCTGAAATCAAAATTATTACATGAAGCCTGCTTACTTTCAGCAAATATTTACTTGCACATGTAGATAAATATTAATTGTCCCATGTTGCTCTAGAGAAATATGAACTGAAAGGGCCTAAGTAATTAGCCTACATTTTGTCAGGAGCAGGATTCCAATCTCTTCCTCTGATAAACTTGTGTTTTATATGGAAATCTATTGCCTCTCATTCTGGACCTAAAAAGAGAATTTCCTTTTGTTTTTAAGATTATAAATCAATCTCTGTATATGGATCTTTAAGACAAAATGTTATGAAATCCATGTGGAATTTGTTAAGAGGCACAAAGAAGGTACTCTGTACTTTTCAACAGGGCAAAAGTCTCAATCCCTTCAGAAGTTCACTAGTACATACTAAAGGAATCCTGGACTAACATTCCTATTTAGATTATTCCATTAGTTCAAAAAATTTAAAATGTTTTCTCTAGCTGATTTTCTGAGATGCAGGAGATGAAACTTCATTTTTTCAGTTATATGGACTTGGCAGAAAAAATAAAGTTTTCAGAGCTCCAGTGGCACAATCAGTTAGTGCACGGTACTCATACAGAAAAAAAGAAGCTTTTGATGAGAACAAAGACTCAAAACTGTGTACATGCCAGAGTGTCTCATAATATATTTGGAACCAATGACTACTTGGCTAAAAAGAAAAAAGAAATTGAAATATCTAAATTTGCCAGGGAGCAATAAACTCTCAGTCATTATTTTCAAAAGTGCTTAGCCCAACTAATTTATTACAACTTTATTTCAAAAAACAATATTTTAGATTTTCCTTGTTTAAGATGAGAGAGGGAAAAAAAAGAATGAGGGAACGGAGAGGAGAGACTGTTGAGCAGGGGGAGTGAATGACTGATGAGAAAGCTGATATATAAATTCCAAAAGCAATAGAACTTGAAGTGAGTACTATTACAGCTACATTAAACACACTTATTATGTCCTGAGCCACCCCTTGGAAATGCATTAATCTTGACAAATAGGATTCCTTACAGATCCATTAAAGTTAACACCCCAATAAAGGAGTTTTGAATTATATGAAGTGACTATTTAGTCAGAGGAAGGTCATGTGTTGATATTAGAAAATTATCTTCCCACCTACTGATATTGCTGTGCACAGTTAGGAAAATGTTATAAGAAAATATTTAGTCTGGTTATTTGGCTCAGCTCCTCCAAATCCTTGCAGTTTCCCAACATTAACTTTTAAGTACATGTATGGGGTGAATTAAGGACAGACTGGAGAAAATTATTCATCTCTGTGTTTTATTAGCCGCTTTGGCCATGCATGGTGGGTAGGCTCATTGACTAGTTTGACAGCTGTAGGGCAGATAAGCATCCTTTCTAGAACTGCTGAGGTTGTTCTCCCTCTTAGTAATATGTTCTCCCCAAAAGTAGTATGCTGCAAGCAGTTCTCCTGCAGGGAGGGAATATCTCCATTCACGTTCAAGTAAGTGAAAATATTTTTGCTACAGGTATAAGCAGGAGAAAATATGAAATAATAGAAAGGAAAGCAAGATATGGACTATTCTAACCATATGCTATGGCCAGAAATTAACAACCATTGTCATTCAAAGGTGGCACCAGATCTTAGTGACTGTCATTAGAAGTTCTAGTAATCTCTGTGATGGTTAATTGAATTGTACTTGTTCAGTTACTTTTCCAAATATATGAGATACCATCTGTTAGAAGGTATTTTTCTGTGTGACTACAGGCCTGAAAGTTTGATGCAATTCCTCTGCATTTGTTTCTCAGCAAAGTATTTAATACATTGTACAGAAAATGGTGTAATTCATGCATAGGGGCAAAGCAAGAAATATGGAAGCACGGAAAGGAGAGAAGTAGAAATAATAAAGGAAAGTATAATATAATTCTTCCTTCCATGAGTGTAAATATAGCCTTTATAACAGCCTCACATTCTTTCCTTGCAAAATTAAGCAGAGAGATACAAGGTTTCAAACTCATTATATATTCCAAATGATGATGGCTATTAGCTCTTATGAGAATTGCATAATTACAATTGACAATTTTTATGGTATTCAGCCTCTATTGTTCTTTACCTGAAAAAATATTTAAAATAAGGTGAGCTAAGCACTGGAAACATCAGAACCGTGTATTGAGAGTGAAATATGTTCAGGGCGCTGTGATGGATACTACAGAAACTAAAGTAATCCTTGTCCTTGAGGAGGTCACTTTCTAATAAAGACCAGACAAACTATCTCTGCCTCATAGCTAATTAATGAAATAGAGGAAGCGGGTGTCATTTGGTTCAAAGCTAGGAGAAGCCTGTGTGCTTGAAGCCATAAGCGCAGACTTCTGGGTCTGGAGAGATGGCGGGATTTTGATGAAGGAGAACAGGGGAGGACATTCTAGGCAGAGGGAGAACCAGAACGAATGTGCCAAGGTGAGATAAATGGGCATGGGGGACTGTTTGAGAAGCACAAATGTCCAAAATAGCTAATACGTAGTGTAAGTAGACTGAGGCAGAAGTAGAGTTTCAAATTTAGCAGTATTATTTGGTCAAATTTAACTGAGTGTCACGTATTTCATCTGGCACCCCACAGGAGCCCCTTGGGTTCTCAGCAATGGCATTTTGAGATGAGTGTCCATTAGTGTGATCACGTTTGCATTTTGGAAATATTTTCCTGGTATTCTAGTATGATTGTACTGGACCAAGAACGGGAGGTAAAAGAAGCAATGACAGGTATATTCTACTGCTCAGTGCACATTAGTAAAATGCGCCTCTTCCTCTGGAGGTCACCACCACAAACTACATGTGTCAGAGATCATGGACCGGGTTTCTGCTTCCAAGTCCTGCAGGTCACAGATGTCACAAAGCCTTGAAAGATGACCCTGGGCAGATAGGTCTATTCGAACAACCCAAAGGAAAGTTAGCCAAGGTCATAGCACTGGGTAGGGCAGAATAAATGAAAAAAAGAGACTGTAAGACTATTAAGCACATTTTAGAGAAAAGATGGTAAAGATTCAGATACCTGAGAACTACAGTTCCTCAAGACTTTTCTCAGAGACTCTGAGTAGTAAAAATAAATTTGACTGCAGTACCCAGGCATTATTCACTTTTGTCACTGCGTCAACCTTTGCACTGATAGTGCTGGCGCAATGGTTGGTAAAACTGCTGTTGCCTCGCAAGACTGAAAGCAGCAACACCAGACACACCCATCGTCACTGTGTTTTTCCTACCCCGGCACTCACAGTGAAAAGGAAAGGCAGTATAAATTACTAATCTTATTAAAGTGTAGTTCTTGAATGTGTGTCTTTTTAGCATTCTGGATCATGAAATGAGAAATGCACAAAGACTGCTAAGCACACCAAAGCAGAAAGGCTGTCCTCAGGATAAGTACTCAAGCAAGAGGGTTGTGAGGTGAGCTAGAAACTTTTAAAAATGGAACACCATTTTTACTCAAAAGAAAAGCTGAGAACAAATCGGTTATCCAGATTTTAGTGTTTGGCAAACATTTTCTTAACACCAAGCAAAGCCAGCCTAGTACTTCAAGTAAAACAATTCATGATGTATGATTTAAGCTTTCAAGGCAAAACTAGAATTGTACCAAACTTACCTGCATCATAGATGAACCTCCTCTTAATTAATATGTTCTGATAAGTAATTAGTGGTGGTATTAATTAATGTGTTTTTGATGTTGCTTAATGAATAATGGAAACCTTTGAGAGATCTGTATAACTCAGCAAATCTGTATTTTCCAAATGACCAGTAGAATGGGTAAAAGATCTATGTGTTCAAAGTACAAAATAGACCAGTGGATTTTAATCAAACATAATAGAAAAAATAATTGATGTCATTTCACATTTCACATTGCAACTAATCTTTGAGAAACTACTGCTTTTTGAATTTGAGTGTGAGTCAATATCTCAAATTATCTTGACTCAAACTAGTAGTCCTATTTCCAAGACAAAATTATCCAGAAAGACCCAAAACACTAGTCATTTAAAAAATACTTGTCATTTTTCAATCATATATTTGATAAAGTCAAATTTTTCCCTATATTTCAACCAAAACTTACTACACTAGACTGAAGAAGCAGAGATAGGATCCAACGGCTTAAATGTAAGACCTGAAATATGAAACTACTGGAAGAAAATACAGGGGAATAGTCCAAGACATTGGTACAGGCAATGATTTTTTTGATAACTCCTGCAGAGCACAGGAATAGATAAAAGCAGTAATATCAAACTATAAAGCTTCTATATGCCAAAGAAAATAATCAACAGAGAAAATAGCCTGCAGAATGGTAAAACATGTCTTAGAAACTATTCATTTGACAAAGGGTCAATATTCATAATATATATAAAAAAACAACTAAACTAATAAAACCCTTGAATTATCTGATTTAAAAACAAGCAAGTGATATGAATAGATATCTTGAAAAAGAAAAAAATTTGAAAGGTCAACAAATTTACAAATAAAAACTCTCAATTTCATTAGCCTTCAGGGAAATACAAATCAAAATCACAATGAGATATTACCCTACCCCAGGTTGAATGGGCATCATAAAAAAAAAAAGACAAAAAAAGAATGATGGCAATTAAATGACTTTTCATATATTTCCGGTGGGAACATACATTGGTATAACATTTATGGAGAAAGAAATGAGGTATATATGCACAATAGAATATTATTCAATCATAAAGAAGAATCAAATCATGTTATTTGAAGGAAAACGGATGAAACTAGAGACCATTTTGAGAAGTAAAATGTCAGGGGCAGAAAGATAAATTCTGCACATTTCCTCTTCTCTTATATGTGAACATTAAAACAAGTCATTCAGAATTACAATAGTGATTGCTAGAGGCTGGGGAAGTTAAGAGGGGAGACAGGATGCAGAGGGGGATGGATAATGGGTGTTCAAACACAGAAGCAACAAGTTCTTGTGTTCTACAGGATAGTGAGGGCCTTAGTTCACAAGTCTATTATACTTTTTATGAGTAACCACATTGCTGGAGCTTGAAGGCTATAAACACAAAGTAATGACAAGGAGATGGAAATGTTAATTGCCCTGATTTAATCGGAATATTATACTTTACTTCCAGGAATTGAGTGGTATCCCGTTTGGAAGACTGTGTAAAGCAGAGTGCAAAGAGTCTTTGAAAACCTTTTCCAGTATTCTGTGAGTACTGTTGTTCTCTTGAGTTAACAAAAAAAAAAAAAAAAAAAAGAGGGGGACCACGTCTGAATTATATATTATTTTACATGAATGTGTACAGAAATGTCCCAACTCCCACGGATGAGATGTGGATGCAAGAGCACAGAATTTGGGAATGACTTAAATGTAGTCTTCCTGTGGTCTCCATTCATTTATTAATTCTGCCATGGAGCGAGCTCCTGTAGTTGTCTCACAGGGCAAGAGCAGCACCGTCAACTTGGGGACTCTGATTGAAAATTATGTTCGGGAACCTTTAGAGACTGACTACCTTCTCAGTCTGACTCTGGGGCTACAACTGTGCCTGCAGCCTCCCCGTGGGCCCTAAGTGCTGCTCCACTTAGTACTGAGATCTGGACAAGAGGTTCTGGCATAAAGACACAGTCAAAATAATTTAATTACGCATTCAGATGGTACTTTTTCCTTAAAGATATTCAAGCCTCAGATGCTTGCAGACTGAAGCTTTTAAGAAGGGAAGGAGGTTAACAAATTATTAATATTAATAATTTATGTCTTTCAAATGATCTTTTGAAGTATGCATATAATTTGTGAACATTAACTGTGAAACCATCCTTTCTGGAATGAATTGTGCGATACTGACAATGATTGTGAAGCACTTCTCTCAGTCTTCTCTTGAGATAGATCATTACAGGTGAAAGAGCAAAATCAGATGAAACAAGGCAACTCTGCCCTGAACCAGCCGGGAAGGCAAGCAGGATTGACCCTTGGGTTCTCATTAAGTAGCGTGTCATCTAAATGCTTAGCTTGGCACCTTCCACTTTGTACGGACTCAGCAACTGCTAAGTGGGTCTGAATAAGTTCCCATAAATCAGTGTGTGTGACAGTGGCATATAACATGCTAGATGGAGTAGATAATCACATCTGTGTGGTGACTTAACGAGGCAGGTAATGTCTCCCCACCTGAAATTGGCTGACGAAAGTACAGCAGTACCTAAAATTTTGCTGCAGTTGATTTTGATTTTGGTCTTTGAGTTATGCCCTAATTTCTAATCAGCACTCATGTTCCCAAATTGAAGCATCCACCCATGTCCTCTTGAATTTATTAAGACACCAACAGAGTAGTGCGAATTAGTCTAAAGTTTCTTTCTTCTGTGATGTAAAGGTTTATCACGCAAAGCTAAAGGACTTGGCAAGGGAGAGGATGTTCCTTGAAAGGGAAAAAGGACCACCTTTTATGGTCAGGTCATTTATATTTCATAGTTATACCCTTCTTTCTTCACTATCATCCAGCTGCAGATCAGTCAGCTGGAATAGCCTTCATTCCTACAATTTTGCTTCCCAAGGAAAGAGCACAATTATAATTTCTACTGGAAGCTGGCAAGATAAATATTTTAAGTTTAAAGTGTATCTCTAAGCACCTACTAAACCAACACTCTCTTTTCCTCAGTCTCTCTCATTTTTATTTACTTCCCCTGGCCTTCTTCCCTTGCTAAGGTTTTATAAAGTGTGGAAGGATTTATTTACCCAGGGACACTCTGGCAGGAACAGCTCTTCGGTCAATCCAGAATGAAACCCACGAAAGCATCACCATCAACATAGCTGGGAAGTAGGTTTGCAGCACAAAGAAGAAGATATGTCTCCGTAGCACAAAGTTGATGAAAAGCCTACAGTACCAACCTATGAGAAAGAGCCAGAGTTTTCATTAGGACAATCTTCTTGTGGAAGAATAGAAACACCATTAGAGAAATAATCCACTTATTTAGACATTGAACTCTTAGGGAACTCAGAACTTGACAGACTCAACTCTTTATCTAGCCTTAGGTGGGACCTGGGCTTGGTACTTTACCACAGTTAATTCAACAAGTCTGCTTGATGATTTAATTCAAAGATTCATCCTTAACATCCATACCTGCGGTTCACAGTTCAGGAATAAATGGTAATTATATTGTGTGGGTAGTCTTTAAAGACCTTTCTCCAAGATATGTTGTTGTTGTACTATTTCTGCAAGAAGAAAAGTCTTCAATACATGACCATGACTACTAAAGAAAAGGTTGGTAGAAGGCACTATTAAGTTATTGGATTTTAACATGGGATTCAAAGAGGAGGAGTCTCATGTCTCATGTGCACATTTCTAGTCTATGTTACCTTGCTTTATTCCATGATAACTGAAATGCCAATCTAATTAAATCTTTTTTACAATAAATCAATGAATAGTAAAGTGAATAGAAATAAAAACATATTTATGAATATTTTCTAAGATTAGTTTTTCTAAAGAACACTTTATTTTGAAATGAAATTATTTAAAATGCAGAGGTTATACACTAAAAATTATAAAACAAAGTCATAAGTATTGCAAATTTATAGAACTCCTCTGGTAGTTTTGTAGTAATGTCTAAGGAAATCCAGTAAGGCAAAACTGTTTGATGGGTAAGGTAAATATTCAGGCATTTTGTACTAAGACATACACTAGCCCAAACTGCGTTGTCAGTCTGTACTCTTAGTCTCCAAGTGATTATGTTAGCCTTTTCTTCTTTTGAAGAGTAAGGCGTTCTCTCTGTCAGCTGATACATATGCTTCAAGATATATTTGCTTCAAGAATACAGCAGATACATACTCCAAAATTAAAATATACATTATTTTTTAGCTATTCATCATAGTGTATTTGCCACTCACTTTATTATTCTGTGCAATTAAGTGTTTTGATTATGGTTATAGCATATGATAGGAGCATATCTGCCCTTATAGCTTCACATAATTATGTGGTTAAAAAAACAAAGAATACCTGTAAAAGTAATTCATAAAGATACTATTTAAGTCATCCTTTGTGATTGTAGAGAATTTGTTCCGGGACTCTCTTAAGACATCAAAATCTATGAAATCTCAGGTTTCCCATATGAAATAGTATATCTGCGCATCACCTATGCATATTCATGTACCTTTGAATCCTCTCCATATCATTTATAATACTCAAGACAATGTAAATGATATATAACTCTTATGCTATAATATTTAGGACATAAAACAACAAAAATATTCTATCTTTAAAGAATAATTTCTGGGGGCCAGGGATTTAGCTCAGCAGCACAAGCGCCTGCCTAGCAAGTGTGAGGTCCTGAGTTCCATCCCCAGTACTAAAAAATGAAGAATAATTTTTATTCAGTTTGTTCTCTCTCCCTCCCTCCCTACCTGTCATCCTCCTTCTCTCTGTCTCTGTCTCTGTCCCTCTCCCTCTCCCTCCCTCTCTCTCCACCTCTCCCTTTCTCCCTTTCTCCCTCTCTGTCTTTCTGCAGTGTTGGGGATCAAACCTAGGGCCTCTTGCATGCTAGGCAGGTACTCTAGCACTGAGCTGCACCTTCAGCCCTGTATCTTTTCTTTACTCATAATTTTCCACAGAAAAATGAACTGTTTTTTGAGGTGAGGAGGAGTGGTCAGGAAGGAGAAATGCTGCTGTCTTGTAGCTCTTCCTGGAAGGGAAGACTGGGGATGATATTGCAGTTGAAGCAGCAGGCCAGGAATCCCTTTGCCTACCAGG
This sequence comes from Cuniculus paca, assembly GCA_004365215.1. Classification (NCBI taxonomy): domain Eukaryota; kingdom Metazoa; phylum Chordata; class Mammalia; order Rodentia; family Cuniculidae; genus Cuniculus; species Cuniculus paca. The sequence goes on along the minus strand of RJWT010035596.1, from coordinate 3,051 downwards.
AGAGGTAGCACCACCTTGGCAAGATGTGGAACCCTCACTGTGGGAAATGTTAGAAAGAGTTTTTAGCTTCATGTTTGATGATTTAGTTGCTGAAAGCTCTCAAGTTATACCTCTGCTGCCTCTTTTCCTTATCTGGTCAAGCCAAAATTCAATCAATCAAAAAGCAAAAACAAACAAACAAAACCCCCGCCCCATGAAACTCCTGAATGTGCCTTCTTGTGTCACCTGTGAGAAATTCAAACCATGCAAGTCCTGCCTGCCCCACGAAAGGAACCCTTGCTTAGCTCTGTTCCCACATCGCCACAAAACCCCAAACCAGCCCTGACTTCCTGTTCTCTTAAGCCTATCCATTGGTTGGGAGGCTGTGCTTTCTCTCAGGAAAGCCCAGTCTATGGGTAGGAAATCTTTGTAGCCTTTTGCTGTATGTGTTGCATCACCAATTTTGACATCTGAACCAACTTCTGGGTGTGTGTGGGGTCCATCTCTCTTCATTAGGCTGCCACCCAGTTGAAAGAAGGGGAATTGATGAGAGAGTGGTGGGCTGCGCCTGTAATCCCAGCATGTAGGAGGTTGAGACAGGAGAATTGCAGAAAGCTCAAGGCCAGCCTGGGCTACATCGTGAGTGCAAGGCCAGCCTGCACTACATAGTGAGATGTTGTTTCAAAAAACAAAACCAAAAATAAAAGACAGAAAGAATTATGAATATTAAAAAATAAAAATAAAGAGAGAAGAGGGCTGGAGGAATGGTATCTAGGAAAATGGAGAAGAGGGTAGTAATTGGAAAGTCAGTCCCAAGACAATATTAAAGGTTTTCACACATGCAAACTGTCACCTTCAATGGCCTTTTCATACAAAGGCCACAGACTTTTAAAAGGGTCAAGATGACAATATTGATGAACATGGTGATGATGATAGAGATTAATTTTTATGATAACAAATATCATTAACATTTGTTGAGTATTTTAAATATTTATAAGTTGTTTAATTGTATTTAGCTCAAGTATCCTTACAACTCTATGAGGTGGAGAGTATTATGAAACCCATTTAAAGATGAGACAACTGAGGATTAGAGAGGTTGAGTGAGTCGTCTAAGATCTGCTGTTAATAAGTGACAGTCTCCTCCCAAGACTTATACCTTTAGCTGACACATTGTGCTATGATAATGAGTAATTATTCAATATGTCCCTCAGGGGCAAGAGTAATTTCTTTTTCCTTTGTAAATCTATAGTATGTGACTTTGAGGAGCATTAAGAAGGATGAGGGTAGAAGCCTTTTGCTACTTGTTGATGTTACTAGCTAGTTATAGGTGTTGGCAATGGTATTATTGAAGGCAATGTCAAGAACGAAAGTTGAGGTATAAAATGGAAACTAATTATATTTCTTGCTCTTAAAACTACAACCCAGACACACAGATTTTCTGTATAGATGATTTGAGAATGCTTATGTTTGGTAGTTGTAATAATAGGAATGAAGAAAAAATATTAAAAAATTGTTTTTTTATTCAGCAAATATATCTAAACTAGATTCTAATCTGAGAAAGACAGTTGAATTGGATTCGCATAAGACCATGTTTGAAAATTCATGGATAATGTGAGGCAGAGTTATCACACACCTGTCAGCTGAAATAAGTTTCTAAATGTGGTCTTTCCAGAACCTTGGGAATAGTTAAGTAAACCTAGATATGATTATTTGTTTGATATTTAAATGTAACTTCCAAAATGCTTTATACTCTTGAATTTTTTTCTACTCTTAGGGTCTATTGTAATCCTTCTCATTAAAAATCTATACATTTTAACAAATTTAAAAACACAAAGTGTGAAGTAAAATTGGAGCTCTCCCTAATCTACACATACTCACTTCTCAGACGTATCTTTTGTTAATATTGCTAGACTTTTAAAACAGATACACACACATGCACACAACACACACACACACACCCAATACAAATATACACCTAAATGTATAAATATTTTCTTCAATAACAAATGTAAGATTGTGTTATATATTTTGCAAGTTACTTTTTAAATAAAAATTGTTATGAATAACTCTCTATCTCATGCTATATGGACCTGTTTATTTGACCTAATTCTAGTATTTTGTTTTAATGAGGAGCCATATTTTATTTCTTGAAAATGCAACTACTTTGAATGTTAAGGATTTGTAATTCATTTTAAAATCCTTAAAAGTATTTTGCAAGCAATAATATTTTCAACGTTAAGTATTTGGTCTTACTTTTTACAGATTCTAAAATATGCCAAGAAAAAGATAAAAAATCAGTTAGTGTTGAGACTGCCCAGTAGGGTTTAGGAGGTTGGTGAGCATAAATGAAGAGACCTTGACACTGATCGGCTGACTTAGGAGTAAAGTCTGAATTTGGAAGTGAAATTTCACTTCTTCTTTTAAAGAAAATAGATGGTTATATCTTCAGGGGTAGTTGGGCTTCAGAATCTGAAGAAATATCATTGCTATATTATATGTTTATACATTTTGTGCAGGAAATAATACTCTTGGATTTCTAGGTTTCGTATTATCATTTCATATAACCATTAAATATTACAAAGTTCTGTTCATAATTTATGTGTCAAGGTTATTTTATTATAGAAATAGTGATAAAAATAATATAGTAATATAAAAATTACAAGTCATACTTTATATGTATAATCGTTCATTGTATATATGAATTTATTTATATATTGACTTAATTTAATGTAGGACTAAGAATATTTAAAATCCTGATAAAATATATATCTGTACTTATTTATATATAAAAAAAGAAAAGGAGAAGGGAGAACAGAAAAAATATAATGGAGTTATCTCCATGAGGTAGGGTTAACAAGGCCTTTTTTCTTTGCACTTTTCTAAGTTCAAATTATCAACCATTTATTCATTTATTCAGGGTACCTTTAAGCAATTTCAATGTGGATATATCAGTGATCAAAACACATAAATGTGTATTACTTATATACCCAAATGGCAATAAACATGCCTAACATAAATAGCATCGTTTGCTAAATCTTAAGCTATTAGACCAATACTGGGATGAAACAGAAT
>RJWT010035595.1:0-13432 GCA_004365215.1 Cuniculus paca | reverse complement strand
AAGAGTTGACAGTAAGAATCTGGAGGACTGTCAGCAGAGACATATGGGCATAGGTAACCAATAATATTTTTCCCCTCACTACATTTATGTTTTCATTTTATAATTACTTTTATTGTTTCTTTCATCAGAAACTTTTCTTGTTCATGGGGAGGCAGCTGTTACACAAATACTTTTGAAGTCTCTAAATATATAGACTGGGAATATATTAGCATTATTTGTAGCAACAGACTCAAAGTGGCAACAGAAAGAGGGCCGTTCAGATAAAATGTAATGGCCGAGCCCACCATCCTGACCTACTTCACAGGAGGAGGCCCTCAGCAGCTGCAGCACTGATGACAAAGAAAAGCAGAGTTAAAGAAAATTCTCTACTCAAGATAAAATAAGAGCAAAGTACCAAGAAACATATGCAGAATTATGAAATTAGTAGCAATTTAATAGAGGCCCATAAAATAAGATAGATTAATGTATTCTATGCATACACAAATTTCTGCCTACATTTTCTCTTTTTTGAAAAAAGTTCCATCGATATATAATTAGCATATAACAAACTACTCCTATTTAAACTGTGTACTTTTATGAATTTTCCATATATGTCAAACCTGAGGCCATCACTTCAGTCAAGATATTGAATATTATCCATTATCCCTAAAACTAACTTATGATAATTTGTAAACCATCCTCACCCCCAATCTACAGGCAATCCCCAAACGGTTCACTGTCAGTTAAAGTAGTTCACATTTCTAAAATTTTATAAAAGGGAAATTACGCAAGAAGTCATTTTCCGTCTTCCTTCCTTAAACATAATTATGTTGAGATTTATGCATCTTGTACATATCAGTGACTTCTTCATTTTTATTGTTTAGTAGCATTTCATTGGGGAGATAGATCGCTATTTCTTTGTTCATCTGTTCATGGATATTTGAGCTGTTTCTGGTTTTTAGCAATTGCAAATAAATATTTTTAATACAAGTCTTTTCATGTAAATTATTTCATCTTGCCTCGTGGTAAAGTGCTTCAATTGTATAATATATTTTGCTAACTTTTTTGAGTGATCTTTAGTAATTTGCATTTTTTAAGAAATTTTCTCATTTCATCTAAGTGCACCAATTTACAGGGATAAAGTTTTGTTGCGCTTTTATTATTTTAATCTTTGCTTAATCGGTAATCATGTCTTTTCTCTCATTCTTGATATTAGTTGTGTTTTCACTTTTTTTACTAATTAGTCTCACTAGAGGTTTGTCAGTTTTAGTTACTTTTCCCAAGAATTACATTTTTGGTGTTTGGGGGCTTTTTTTACTTCCATGCCATTGATTTTTACTCTAAATTTTATTAACTTTTTTCTTCTACTTATTTTAGCCTTAACTTGATTTTCAACACACTAATATCTTAAAATCTTAGCCCATTGATTTGAAAAGCACTTGATATAAGTCAGAGACTATATTTAAAACTACCCAATAAGATAGGAATATGTTCTTGATCATGTATGTAGGAAGGGCTCTTGTTTTCACTAGAATATGCCTCTATTACTTAAACTTCGCACTATACGCATGTAGCCTGCCAGCTATTTCTAAATATAAAGTATCACTTTTGCTGAAGTATGAACAATACATATGACAGCAGAAGAGAATTGCGAAAGCTCAATGGGAAAAAGGACAGTGCCTTACCCTAGACTGAAGAGTAAGGTCGCGTTGCTGTGTTTTGGTTTTGTTTGGTTTTGTTGTCTAGCACGTAATCTTGTATCAGCCATCTCAGAGCGCGTGGGTCTTCCAGCAGAAGCAGGCTTGCGGTACTGCTTCATTTCACGCTGCTTTGCTTCTCACACACCCGAAGCCACATCTCGGACAGCATCACATTTTGGAAACATTATGAAACAGTCACTGCAACAAGAGCAGGCCTGGTTGTCACCTTCCGAGAAGGAACACTGGCCTTCCGAGTCCAGACCTGTGACTACAAGGGAAGGAAAGCAGCAGCTTGTCTCCCCCTGCTGGTGCGCGTGGTCCAGTTGACATCTTGAAAGCCTTCATTATTCTGAGAATCTGAATTGTTCCATTTCAGTTTTCCATTAAAAGAAAGATGAAATAGAGCTCAAAGAATGTTTAATGGAGTTGAAGTCTCTGAGATCAGAGCAATAAGGATTTTCAGTCTGCCACAGAGAGCAAGTTCTAGAATAACATTCCGGTTAGCAGTCCTTTCCCCATCTGCTCCCCACAGCCTCTGCTCTGTTTCCCTCTTTTGCTCTCTCCCCAAGTCTGTCTGCTCTGCCTTTCCCGCAGACGTCTGCCTCCCTGTGCATTAAGTTAACCCTGCTCACCCCACCTCATTGTTTTTTGCTTCTGATATTTTAGATAAGAAATGTTTCCCTTCACATCTCAATGTTTATACATAAACTATTTCTTGATTAGATCATTTCCTATCTGAAAGCTTTTAGAAAATTTTAAAATCATCACTACTTTTCTTTCATTTATTATCTCAGTGAAAATTTTTCATCACTCTATGAACTATTTCTATGTTTTCCTTATTGCTGCTTAATGCCTTTAAATTGTGTGACTCTTTTTCAACCCAACAGTAGTGTCATCCCTTAACTCTGCAAAATTCTATTTTTTTCTTTTTTCCCCTACATTCTTTCTAGTTTCTTTCTAGAACACCCAGTTTACAACCATATATGTTTTCAACTTTATGTGTCTCAGTATAGATAGAACAGAAGTCTAGTTCTTCTTTCTCATCTGTCTTTTTATAATTACTATGGGACAACTACTTGAAAACTCTAGGTGATAACTGCTTAGCACTTCCTTGCCTGTCTTGAAGAGTACTCCCTTGTTACTCTCAAGGATGAGAACAATTTAAAATTTAAGCACTCCAACACTCTCTTATTCTTTCCTCCCTTCTTTATGGATTCCAATACTCTTCTTTGGCCTGTCCTCCAAATCAGTCACTGCATCATTGTGGCAGACACCTAACAAAATGATCAAATAATCAGAGAACTCAGTCACATGAAAGACCCTCTTCCTGATCCTGCTGGGTGTTGTCCCTCAACCACCTCGGCAGGAACCCACATAAGAGAAGTGATCATCTCAAAAAGAGATGTGATTCCACCTGCTTGAATGGATACTCATGAAATCCACCAAAGACAGGCAAAGTTTTTAAGACATCCTCCTACCTACCCTGAATGGAGCAAACTCCAAAACGAAAGGAGAATATCAGAGCCTGAAAATTCCACTGGCAAGAAGCAGACTGATAAAACAGCAAACACCTGCCCTTTTCCATCAAGAAAGGATGACTCAGAGGGTGGATGTGAGAATCCAGGGAATAGAGCCAAAGGCCAACGAGGCCTGAAGATTAGCAGCTGGCACTGCTGCAAAGCTGCAGGAGGGAATGCTGCGGGCCTTCCCCACCCAGACCTATAAACCGCAGGATGCAGACCTATAAGCCCCAGAGTGAATTATTCCCAGTCCTCGAAATCTTAGGAATGCAGTCTGACCAAGCCTAATTGCAGCTTGTGTGGCCCCAAGCAGAGGACTCAATGATGCTGAGAATGGACAAGAACCATGAGGAAATTAATTTGTGTTATATTTAACTGCTGCTCCTGGTAACACAGCATTAGAAAGCTCATGCAGTCTTCAACACTCAGTTACCTATATTGTATTTTGTTGTCTTATTTTACTGTTCTTATGCCACTTTACAATGTCTTTCACTGTGTTTTAGTTTCAATACACCGTCCACTTGTAATTTAGTGTTCATTTTAATGTGATTTTATCTGGGTATGGTGGTGCATGCATGCAATCCCAACACTCAGGAGGCTGAGGCAGGAGAATCACTCCAAGTTCAAAGCCAGCTTGGACTACAAAGTAAATTCAATGCCAGCATAGCGAAAACCCTGTCTCAAAAAGACAAAAAAAGTTATTTTGTCTTTTCTTTCCTCAGTTTGATTCTCTTATTTCATGTCTTTCTGTTTTCTGTTCCTTTCATTCCCAAACTGAATTTTCCTTCAGTTCATGAAAGCTTGATTCAATTTAGGGCACCGTATCACAGTCCTTTTCATTGCTGTTGATGATGCTGCTCTTCCTTCTGTCCTTATGCTTGTTTTGGAGACAATACGCATTAGCTGACAATGGATTTAATGGATTATGTTTTGCTTTGTATTTGTTCTATAATGTTTATTTTCTATACCACCTGGACCAGTTAAGTCACATGTGTAGTAGGGTAAGAATTTTTGCACTTACAGTACTAAGTTCCTCAGATCAGAGTCACCCTCTAGTGTTGTTACTGTACAGTGCAGCTTCATCTGGAATCTTTGTGGAAGAAATTGATGAATCAGATTTCATGATTCGTCTTTCATTCTGAAAGCAATTTAATTTCCTCTACTTACCTCTTTTTCTCTTTACTGTTGTATGAGATTCATCTGAAGTAGTGCTCAAGATAAAATTAATCTCTTTAAAATATGCACGTCAGAACTGGAGAGATTAAAATTAGTAATGAGCGTGCTTCTACTTTGCAAAGGTAGAAAGAAGAATGAAACCTAAAGATGGTATAAGAAGATGGAAAGAAGGAACAATAAAAATACAAACAGATACAATGAAAAAGAACACAGGTTAATAGAATAGTGAGATGTTAAAATTGTTCTTTGAAAAATACTAAAATGTATAAATTCCTCAGAAAGAAGAGAGGAAAACCTACCAAGAGGAGTGCTATTCATGGAATCATTCAGCAGACCTTCATCAATGAAAATAGTAATAACCACAGCATATTATTCCACTGAGTTACAGCATTCTACACTAAATAATAGTGACCTGAAATGTGCTTATAAGTGCTTGAAAATACTGGTAAGTTATTGGGGGAAATTATATGATTTAACCTTCCATTTTCTTTCTAACCCTAAATTAGCAAGAGAAACATTGGGGGTTTTTTGTTTGTTTGTTTGTTTGTTTCATCAAATAAAAAGAATTTTTGTGTTAGTGTCAAAATGATACAGAATAGAAGATGCTGGATCTAGGGTGTGGGGTGCTGGGATTAAGGGTGTGATACTGGGAGTAAGAGTGTGCAGTTACTAAGTTAGACCACCAATTGGTTTAGCATAGTTCCAGGTGTGGGAAGATTCACCCTGGGCATGGGTGGCACCACCCATAAGTCAGGTAGCCTGGACGGAATAAAAGGAAGAAGAAGGCTGCTGCTGCTGCTGCTGCTTTGGTGTCTCCTGCCTGTTTTGCCATAGACTGTTAGCCTTGTGCCATGCCACGCTGCCTTGGAACCAGCTAATTATGGACTGAAACCTCTGTAAACTGTGAGATAAAATAAACATTTCCTCCTTTAACTTCGGGTGTTGGGTATTTTGTCTCAGCAATGAGAAAAGTAACTAAGACCGGTGTCATTGATTGAAATATACTTTCTCTATGTTTTTACTAGAACTAATTGATGTCATATATAAGACAGAGCTTATATAGAGAAGAAAAGCTTATGTTCAAATTTTAAAAGTAGGTTCAGCCCCTTAACTTTTTCTAATATCACACAAAATATCATAAGATATCATAGCATAAGAGGGTTTCTTCTCTTTCTGTATATCCTACTGGGTATTACTCTCTTCTTATCCATTATTTAGGTATCAGTGATGACAGTGAATACTTTCTATTCCAACATAATCCTTTTATGAGAAAAAGCAATGTTTAAATTTTGAGTTTTTTTATTTTAAAGGGAATAAAACAAAGCAATAAAAAGAAACAAAGCAAAACAAAACAATGAGAAAGATGTTGGACTTCAGAAACAAGACAGTAGGAAATCCACAATAGTTACTATATTGCATATTGTTAGCCTCTAAATAGATGCTCAGACTATCAGCATTAGTCTGCAAAATCAATCAAATAATACAAGTATTAAATTGTTTCTTTACTTCAGTTGCTATCATCTCAGCCCACATTCCTCCAAATCAGCTGGTTGCCTATGGTAAAGGAGTGGAGATCTTCTCTCCTTACCCACATTCTGACTGACTCATGGGGAAGGCATAATGCACCATCATTTGGCAATGGTATAAACACATTTAAATTCATGCCATAGTGAAGCTCATAAGTCATGATTATTGACAATGTTATAACTTGGTTGATTCTATTATATACACTTTTGAAGATTAAGAGACATGCCAAAAACATGTTAATTATGTAATATTTTACATTTATATATAGTATAATCCTTTAGTGGCTACAAAATATGCTGTTCAGAGGAGGTATTGTGCAAAATACTTAGTCTAAGGTCTGATGCATAGTAAACCCCTAAAAATGTCAACCTGAGTATGATTTACACAATCTGTACTTGACACTCCAATGTCAATCTTCAAATTCTGGGAACCACGGTTAGTCCAAACAGAATTTTTCTTTTTTGCTTAAACTACTTAGGCTTATACAACTTTACACCATTCCCAAACATTTGGCATTGCCTCCTTCCTCTCAAGTCCCCCCCTTCTCTCTCCTCCTCTCTCTCCCCACTTTCTCTCTCTCCTCTCTCTCCTAGCCATCCCACTATGTGTGTGTAAAAATAAACATACAAAAGTGATGCATCCCACAAACACATATCTATCAAAGCAAGCAAATAAAACCAATAAATCACTTTTAATTATATAAACTTCAAAACCATACATACAAGAAAAATAGAGAAATAACACAAAATCAGAGTAGTGCTTTCCCCCAAGGGAAAAGATGATCATTAGAAGGTGCAAAGAGGATTCCAAAAGACAAGTTACATTCTTGGGATTTTTTTAAACCTGGGTGGTTAACTATTTATTAAACTATTCATATATGCTCATGCAATTGTCTGCATATGGGCCATAAGTGACCCTAAAAGAAATACTACTATTAAAGCCACAATTACGAACATCTGACTTCTGGATTGTATGCTTGACAAGAATGGTGCCAGTGTATACAGCTTTCCAGGGTAGAAAAAATAAAATGAATTTATTTGAGGAAGCTTATATTTTAAAATATATGAAGTATTTAGACTCACGAGGCACAAAGACCTTTTATACTAATATAAGATTCAGCTCTCCTAAGAATGTGGATCCATGAAGAAAACGATCACTGCTAAAGATGATGGAACTTCCAGCTCATAGCATTGTCATTGAAGGACTAATCTAAGTTCAGGACAGAGGGGTCTCATAAGGCATGTGTGCATGGGCTGGATACAGGAAAAATGGTACACATCTTTTCTTGAATTGTAGGTTTCCTTCTTAGAAGAGGTCTGCTATGGTTGGTACATTGTGTCAACTTGAGAAGTTTAGAAATTTAACTGACAGACTCAGCAGGGAGCCAGGGTTCTTACTTTGTAAATATCCTCATCCTGTGCAAAGGAGGGCAAGGAGATTTTGTGAGTGCTATACCTGGCCTGGAGGTGGAGGGGTTGGCCTGTGTACAATGTAAGGGAGGATAAGAGGCTTGTTTCCCCCTTTTGCTCTGGTTGCTGCCTTGAAGTGTTGCCCCTGTGCCATGCCACCCTGCCTTGGAACCAGCTGATCATGGACTGAAATCTCCAGAAACTGTAAGCTAAATAAACCTTTCCTTGCTTCACTTTGGGTGTCAGGTGTTTTGTCCCACAATGAGAGAAAAGTAACCAAGACAAGGTCTGTGGTAGCAAAGCCTGAAAAAGAACATCACTGGTAATGTTTTAGTGTAAGTTTAAAAGGCCAAATTACTCCTGAAACTAGAAGCACTAACTTGCATGAATGTGACAGAAAGCAGGTCAATACAGAAGAGGTAAGAATTTCCTAGAAAAGTAAAAACTTTATAGAGAAAAGGAGATGTGAATCAGTGATATAGCAAATACCTGAAAATAGAAAAACAGAGGATTAAAAGTAGTGATTGAGGCTTTTTTATCCTACAGTACAGACTTAAGTTTGGTTCAGATTTCACTCATGCAGATATGTGTTGAAAAAATGATGGCTCTTATGGTGCACTTTTTGGTAGTTTAATGAAAATTATTTTCTCTTGAATTTTAAATTAATAAAAACTGAAATAATTATCTATATCTAAATAAATCTTTATGCTATGAATTATAAAATAAGAAATTTGGCAAGTATTACTAGAGGAACACCAAAGTTACTCCCAATCTGTAGTTGAGGGTCCCTTATATAAAAGAGACAGATGGCTCCTGGACATATCATGTAGGGCAATGATTTTTAAGAACTCCATCACATTCAAAAGCTAAAGTAGTAATTTCTTGCCTTTCTAAATTTCTTGCCTTTCTAAATTTCTTGCCTTTCTAAGTCTACTGGAAATCTATTACTGTTTTTGACAAGAAATTGTACTAGAAAAAGTATAGCTTTAGGTGAACAATTATAGGTCTGCAACCTTGGTGAACCAAGAAGAGTACCGCATATTTATTTCTTTGTGCTCAATCTGGCACTTGGTGAGGATTACACAAGTCACTTTTCATAAACTGGGTTTAAGAAAACCCAGTAGCAAACTCCACAAAAAGGACTTGGGCACATATGATTTAACTGATGTGTCCCTGCTCAGCCACCCATTAGCTTTCCCTCACGTGAGTCCAGCTCTCCACCCCATCCAGCTCATACTCTTGATGGGGTAACACATGCTTTCATTACTTAGGAGCCTGAGACCTTAGTTGCCTTGCCTTTTTGGGCCATACTGCCACAATTGGCGTCTTTGTTGTTATTACCCATGGGTCAGTATACCCCCAAATTCTAGACTTACCTCTGCCAATGTCCATTCTGTACCAGCAACTCCAACTCCCTGTAGTAATGATAAATGACAGCTATTCATGACACATTAATAATGCCTACATCTCAGTCCGTAAATGATAATCTGATAATTGAGCAAAAGATTTAAATAGATACGTCACAGGAGGTTGGGTGATTGACATAAAAATACTAAGCATCTTAATTTTCTGGGAAAATTCAAATTTAAATAATTTGATTCACTGTACATCCTCGAAATAACTACAATGACAAAAACACAAAATAATACAAATGCTAAGTTTGGGGAACAATCCACACTCTCATATTTTGCCTTTATGACATAAAATAGTACAATTTAAAAATGTTTGGCCTTTTCTTATATAGACTTAAACTATGACACCACAGTATTGCTTGTATTTACCTAAAAAAAATGTAAACACACTGTGTGTCTTGGTTACTTTTCACTCGTTGTTGAGACAAAATACCTGATGCGAAAGTGAAGGAAGGAGAGGTTTATTTCTTACAGTTTTGGGGGTTTCAGTCCATATTCAGCTGGTTCCAAGGCAAGGTGGTGTGGCTGAGGGGCAGCTGTTCATGGTGGCTACAAGCCGCTAGAGCAAACTGCACCAAAGAGGAAAAACACACCCCTATTCTGACCTTATATTGTACATCGGCTCCACCCCTGGGTGGGTGCAGAACTCACACCACCAATCCTAGCGCTAGACAACGAGTCAATCACAAATGCTAGATTCAGCCACTTCCATGACTACATGAGGCTTGTGGGGGGCCATCTATATACAAACTATAACATTGCGTTAGTTAGCTCTCCACCACTGAGATAAAAATACCTGAGGAAAGCAACTTAAAACGGGAAGGGTTATACCTGTAGTGAGGTAGAACGTCATAAGAGAAAGACATGGAGAAAACCTGCTCATTTTATGGCAGCCAGGAAGCAGAGAGAGAGAGAGAGAGCCAGGAAAGGGTCAGGGGTAAGTTAGAGCCCCTAGGCTTTATCTGCTTCCTTCAACTGGGCCCCAGCACCTAAATTCCTGTCACCTCTCTAATGACATCAGATTTTGAATCCATCAGTGAATTAATCCACTGTCAGAGTGCTTAAGAGCCAATAACCTTATACATGAACCTTTAGGGGGATATTTTAGATTCAAGTCATAATACATGTTTTCATAAAACCATGCATAAAGATGCTCATAGGAGCATTACTTATATTAGTTTTAAGATGGCTGGTTTTGGTTATCAACTTAATGATGCCTGGAGAACTGGTAAACCATACTTCTGTGTGTGCCTGTGGGGCCATTTCCAGAGAAGACTGGCCTCTGGATTGGTGAACCAGATCTGCCCAAACATGGACAGCATAATACTATAGGCTGGGTGCCTGGATGGGACAAAAAGGGAAAGAAGCAGAGTAGGGACTCCCACTCTCATTGGTGCACCATCATTCTCAGCCTGTTGTCCCGTGTGTACACCAGACCCAGGATTTTCAGCCTCTGATTGCAGCTGGACACCAGCAGCTCTCTAGCAGGCTTTCAGGGCTTTAGCCTCAGACATGGGCTACAGTGGCCTCTGTCCATTCTGAGGCCTGGGTTCTTGGGCCAAGCAGCTACTGATTTTCCCTCCCCTCCTGCTATAGACAGCTGTTATGAGAATATTCAACACCCAATCATGAACAAATCTAGTGACACGTATATAGTGTCATTATCCATGATTAATGTCATTATTCCTTCATGCTTGGAATGAGGGCTTATGGAGGTCAGATGTAGATGATGTCGTGGCCTCATAAGTTGTCTCATAGTGGATCCATCTGGTCTACTCTCATTGTTTACTCGGATCCAAACTTTATATAGTCTTTGTAGTGTGGGGTATGTTAGAATAGCCTTTTAAAGGTAGAAGATAAGACAGCTAATTGCATTTTGTTCTTCCCACAGCATGTGGAGGATTGTTTTTGGAGTCTGGAGGCAGCATTTCTATACTTGGTAATACATCTTCTCTGCGTGTCAATACAGCCCTGGCCCATTTATTAGATTACTCACAATTCTGTCTTTTCTAATTGGGGCCAAGGGCAAGAGCAAGAGTGAATTTAGCCATATGTAGCCATATGCCTAGAAGATCTGAGTGAGCCAGGGTTATCAGTGGTGGATATGGATGTCTAAGGAGTCTCAAGCCCCAACAGAGAAGGTGCAGTGTAAATCCCTGGAGAAAATACCTTCTCCCACTCTGGGGCTTGCCTATTCATTTTCATAATATATTTTTACAAGCACGAAATTTTTAATTTTAAGTAAGGATAATTTAACATTTTTTCTTTTGTAGTTTACTTACAACTATATAACAAATTACTCCAAGTGTAGTGTCTCAAAACAACACACACCTGTCATCTCAAGCAGTCTGTGTGGGTCAGAAACACAGAAGCGGCTTAGTTTGGTGTTTCTCAGAGCTTCACAGAAGGTGGTAGTCAAGATGTTGACCCAAGATGTAGTTATTTTAAAGTCTGACTGGGCTACAGGATTTGCTTTCAAGGCGACTCATCCACATTTCCGCCAACGCTAATTATGGCGCTGGCGAGAGGCCTCATTTCCCACCACAAGGCCATCTACGCAGGGCTGCTTGAGTGTCCCCACAACGTCCCCCACCCCGAGTGAGTGGTCTGACAGTGCAACGAGAAAGCCATCACATGTTACATGACAGCTCTGGAAACCACATGGTACTATTTCAGTACTGTTATTCATATATGTTACTCAGGGTATTAGTCAAGGTTTTACTAGAGAAAACAGATATAACGGGAGATAAATGAATGTGTAAGTAATTGCGAGGTTGGCTTTCAACGGTCAGCCACAGAGTCAGATGAGGAAGTGTTCAGAGGGTGTCTGCACACCAGAGGCTGAAGGATTCAGTCCAAGGTCTGGAGCTCACCACAGTGTCTTGTGCAAGTCTGCACCAGCAGGCTGATGGGTCTGTGACAGAAAGCCAAAAAGATCTACACTGGAAGGCTGAAGAGTCTACACTGGAAGCCAGGAGACGACGTCCAAGCTGAAGGCAAAGACTGGAGCTCCTCCAAAGACTGGAGTATATTCGTCCTTCCTCCTTCCCTTTTATACCTTCCAGGTGATGAGCCACCCTAGGGTGGCTCTTCTACACCCTAGGGTATAGACTTGCTAAGCCAGTTTAGTTAACCTAAATGTCTCAAGTTGACACAATCAATCAACCACTACACTTGGTCAGTTCTACTCAGTGTGAGGGGGCTATACAAGGGCAAAGATCACTGGGGATTACCCTGAGTCTGGCTACCACAGTCCACCCTTTGGCATCCAATGATTCTTATCTCTTTCAAGTGCAAAGTACATAGACCCTTCCAAGGCCCCACAAACTTTACCCCATTATAGTATCAGCTCAAAGTAAGGAATATCACAACCTAAACCAGCTCCAAGTGTGAGTAGTTCATTAATTATCACTCCTTGAGAACAGATCTCCCTGATATGAAGATGTATGGATTAGAGGTAGAAGTCTACCTACCTACACACATACACACTGTACAATAGTGAGGCAGGAATATGATACCTACTATAGGCTTTCAGTTCAAACTGGTGAAAAACAGAAACACACAGAATTTACTGCTCTATAGAGCAAATACTGAAACCCATCAGAGCAAATATTATGAAATCCAGTACAGCACACATTGGAAGTTCTTGATTAGGGCTCATTCTTAGTCCTCCCTGGGGACGATTCTCCCTTACTCTTCCTCTACCCTGTGGGCCCTAGGGTCAACTGTTTGAGTTACTCTTCCTGTCCTACAGAAGGTGGAACTTGGAAAAGTATATTTGTCTCACCATTTCCTCCCTGTGGATAGGCAGCGTAACTGCTGATACGGCTGGATTTTGCTGTGCCATCTTATTATTTGTGGGCTACTCAGCTTTTTACTCCTCCTTTCTTCTGCCTACCTTCTTTTGATTATGAATATTGGATGACTGTAGCACTTTTTAGTAGTCTGCTTTACCTACTATATTTTTTACTATTATGTCTTCATATTTTTAGTGGTTGTTCTGGGGATTATAATATACAAATTAAACCCTTTATAGTCAACTAGAGTTAATATTTTGCCACCTTACATAAAATGTGGAAGGCTTACAGCATTATAGATCCTTTCATGTCTCTCTTTTATGTTATAATGTTACATGTATTACTTCCATATCCATTAAAAAACTCACTAGAATATGTTACTTTTTTTTTTGCTTTCAGCATTTATATCTATTTTAAAGAATTTAAGGGGTCAAATTAGTCTATTATATTTATCCAGATAATTGCGGTTTTGTTGTTCTTCCTTCATTCCCCATATTCTAAGTTTTTCTCTAGAATCATTGCTCTTCCGTCTGAAGAATTCACTCAACAGATTGGTTGGTGATGAATTCTCTTCGTTTTTTTCATTTGAAATGCCTTACTTGGTCCTCGCGCTGACATGAGAAGCTGAATGCCTTCTCCCTTGGCCTTGGTAGTTTCCAAGAAACTTTCCTCAGTGTCTCCACGCCAAAACATTTAAACAGAGTTTATGCCTCTGCTTTGGGATGCGGAGAGCTGGAAACAACGGTGCCCCAACCCTGGCGACCAGAAAACGTCAGGCGAACTGCAGGTCACAGTTTTTCTGAGCCCATCGCAGCCTGCAATCCAGGACAGAGAGGCAGGCCTTGCTGGAAGGGCCGGGGTGAGGACAGGCAGAGCCGGACGCTGCTGAGAACTGAGCCAGAATTGTTCAGT